>CAKNWW010231392.1:3409-21014 GCA_932074435.1 Andricus kollari
CAAGTGTTTTGAATTCTGTAGAATTCTTCAGGATTCAAAATATTCGAAGAAAGTTAAAGTAATTCATCGTGTATTCTAAAGATTTCAAGTGAATTAAAAATATTCAAAAGAAGGAGTTCAAACTAACTCAGACAATTCGGAAGAATTTAGAGAATTGAGTAGATTTCAGAGAGTACAAAAGACTTGGAGAAATTCAAAATAATGTATGGTGTATTGTAAAGGTTTCAAGATAATTGCAAAAAACTTCAAAAGAATTCAAATGCCCAAAAGTGAATTCTAAGAATTCGTTTGAATTATACAGAATTAGAAATACTCGAAGGAAGTTGAAATAATTCAACGTGTATTCTAAAGGAAAAGATATTTACTGAGATTCTCGTCTCTCAGTTGCCGTGTGAAGTTGCACTATTGATATTCACAACCTCCTGCAAATTTAAAATTACTCTTTTGTGCACATACCCTCACCAGTAACACATGGACTGTCGTCCATCTAACGCATGCTTTCGATTGGTTAATCTTTAACTGTTAATTACTAATTAATTATTAACTTTACCACAAATTTTTACTATTATTTTCAACTCCATTTTTTATGAGGAATTCGAAAATATAAAAATGTACCTTGAGTACTGGAACAACCTGTATATTCATTATTTTACAACTACTCTTCTATTCAGTTTTTAATTTATTATTCTTCGATCCGCCTTTTAAATAAAAAATACTTATTTATAAGTTTGAAAAACGATAAGTGACAATTTGAAATATCGAACGAGTCGAGCGGTAAGTAGTTAATATCTCATAGTATTAGTAATATGATAACAATTTGGTTTAACACCATATATTTTGTGATGTATTGATAAGTATTATGTTTAATTTTTTTAATAATAGTATTCCACTTAGTTTATTAAGTTGAGACCTCATAATTGAATAGTATGGCTAAAGGAATTGTATAAATTTTAATATTATTTACTAATATAGGATTACTCGAATTCAGTATCAATTTATTAATTTTGAAATCATCATTGAATAACTCATATATTACAATTTTTGAGTTGCGATATTCTAAAATTGAATTAAAATTCAAGAAATTTATAATTAATATTAATAAAAACCAATAACATAATTTAAAAAAATATAAATTTGAAATGGTACAACTATAGTCATGATGTTCAAATTATTTAACTTTAAATGTTTTAAGTTGGTAAACACTTTCTTCTTTTAATTATTGTTCAATTTTGTACATATAAATTATATTGAAAATCATGCACTTAAAATACACACCTTTTCAAGATTCAATGCATAAATATTGGAATTTATTATTGGACACAGATAAAAATTATAATTTATGAACATTGAATCAAATTTAAAACTTTTTTTACTTAAAAAAGGTTTTCAATATGAAATAGTACAATGTTAAATGATTCACTTGGTCCTTTCACAAATGCATGAAATATTTAATTGGAAATCTTTCACTTTGAAGGTCCTTCCCGTTTATAAACTTTGATCGCTAAATTTTTAAGATTCTATTTTAATTTAAAATCCTTACAGGGTTCCAAAGTTTACTATTTGTAATTATTCACTTTTAAATACTTGGTGTTTAAAATTATTCAATAATTATTAATAATTGTTCAAGTCCAATTTGGCATTATTCAGTTTTGAACCTTTATTCAATTTCAAACTATTAAATTTTGAGAAAATTTAATTTGATGTTTTTGGTTATTTGAATACACACTTATTCGGGTGATTACATAAAGAATTATTTTCGAATCTGAACACGCACTAGAACCTATGTAGTATCTTTTTGGGCAACAAACATTTCAGCAAAGAATTCTTTATTGTTTTTATTTTCTCTATGTATTGAAAATGCGTATATCAAATTTTTATGCATATAAAATAATCCCCTTTTATATTACTCTCCTTGTAAATAATTTAATGAAAATTTTTAACTCATTCTTAAGGAAAATAATATAACAATTTATTCTTGCTTGTTTCACATTTTTCCATAATAAGTAGCTTTTTTCAAATCTTCTAATTGGATTTTATAATTGATACACCATGTTTCTAATTATTATTGAAAAATATAAAACAAGTAGGATAAAATTATTTTTTTTTCTTAAAAAATGAATATACAATTTTTTATGAAATTATGTACAATGATGGTAATGTGAAAGGAGATAATTATGTATGCATAAAAATGGATTACATGCATTTTCAAGCATTGAGGAAATAAAAACAAAAAAAAATCATTAAAGTAGACAAAACTCAAATAAGGGTAATAAGGTATTCAGTTTCGAAAATAATTTTTTTTGTCTTATAAGATAAATCACCCTCATTCTTATGCATTGATATTAGAAATAATCAATTTTTCTTCTTCGATAAAAGTTTTGAGCTAATTTGAGTTTTGCGAAAAATGCACCTGTTTTGCCTTTCGCTTGCATCTTTTACAACTTCTGGCATTTAATGCTATTGAAACTACAAATTTGTTTCGCGTTAATGCACCGGACACTTCTAACGAATCGCATTTGTTAGTTTCTTTTTATTAATTGTGTTATCACAAGCACAATTATTAAATTTTTCGAACAGAATCACTCACTAATGTTCTCATGATGTGACTAAAAATCCGCTACACTTGACCACTTTTACTGAAGGAAATCCTACCATGATCTGGTGTCTTATATGCCTTACACGGGATTATGTCGACATTCCATGGGAACACCATGCATGTTTACAATCGTGCATTATGATGAATATTTGCGTAGATGTGCATATAACCACCCATAGAACAGTGAGTATGGGAAAACCATTCAAAGACCCTTATGTAACATCAAAAGTGCGAAGTAGCTCGTTTCATTGCCGTCTTATGCAAGACAGTTACTCTCATATGACGAAATTAGGTTTCTGTGAAAAGTCTTGATGCCACTCGATAATTAGTTCCCAGAATTTTCTCTTCTGCGACCTCGATATATACTATTGCAAACTCTAATTTATGCAAATATTTTATCCTTTTTCTCTTTTATTGCCGAATGCTCTACAGCCTCAGAATTTATTCAAAAGGTTTTTGTAATCTTATGGGAGAATGGGTTGAAGTTCATTTTAAAATTCAAAGTTATCACATTTTTGTAAAAAATTATTCACATCGCATCACTTCAAAAAGTTAAAGAAACATATGTGGGCGTCCGCATGAAAAGGGCCATTGCGGCCGGCTTGGAGTTACGTATAGATTCATAACCGCCCGTGTTATACTTTTTTTTGAACATGAAATATACCCGCTTTTGTTTGCTTTCTGGAGATGGATATAAAGCCATTAGATTCAATAGAGGTCTTAGTATCATGCCACACACAAACACGGAAATAATAATTTTGACTCTGACTTAGAAAAACGTGAATTTTTCCTAAACTAGCACCGGCCATAAGGCCCTTTTCATGCGGACGCCCGCATATGTAGATTCAAAGTATAAGTTAAAGCGGATGTTGAGTATCTAGCACAAAGAAATTTTGAGTAGATTGAAGATGGCAGATATCTGAAATCACCTAGGCACGTATTTTTTTCTTGAAGGTAGAAAAGGAAACAAAACATTAGGAAAATATTTTTATTCGTTTCAGCCACATCAGCAGCTGGATCGTGCTACAATCGTAAATAAGTATAAAAACATGACTAAATTGTAAATCAGTATAAAAACACACATCATGGAAGCAACATAAGTATTTCATGATGCGTAGGAATAAAAACGAATTGAGAAATGGATAATTCTTCAAAAATTGTATACGCTATGCAACAAGATCCTGAATTCACTTAGGACCTTGAATATGACACAATGACCAGTAGAAGTTTCCATTTCAGCAAGTTCTCAGTCACATGGTTCTTCCCAGACTTTCTTTTGGGCTGGTTGTGGAATATAGGTAGGTTGCTTAATCTGAGGCTGGGTGTATTTTATCTGCGGAATTTTGATCTGATGAGATTGTGGGAGTGGAGAGTATTTTATAGCAGCATTTGAATCACAGGGAGAAGGACACGGTTGTTGCCATCCAGATGATTGTGGCTTTTGCCAACCAGATGACTGGGGTTGCTGCCAAACAGATGATTGATGCTGTTGCAAAGCAGACGATTGTGGTATTTGCCATCCAGATGATTGGGGTTGTTGCCAACCAGATGATTGAGGCTGTTGCCAACCAGACGACTGTGGTTCTCGCACAACAGATGCCTGTGGTTGCCACCCTGATGTATACTTTGGCTCTTGATAGCCAGTTAATTCTGGCAATTTCTGTTTTTGCCAGCCAGATGATTGGGACTGCTGCCATCCAGATGACTGGGGTGCCTGCCAACCAGATAATAGTGGTTGTGGCCACACAGATGACTGCGGTTTCTGCCAACCAGTTGCCTGCGGTATCTGCCAACCAGATGATTGTGGTTTCTGCCATCCAGTTGAGTGAGGTTGCTGCCAACTAGATAATTGTGGCTGTTGCCAGCCAGAAGACTGCGGTTTTTGCCAACCATTTGTCTGTTGCATCTGCCAAGCAGATGGCTGAGGTTTCTGCCATCCAGTTGACTGTTGCTGCCATCCAGAAGACTGCGGTTTTTGCCAAACTGATGATTGAGGTTTCTGCCAACCAGTTGACGGTTGCTGCCATCCAGATGACTGTGGTTGCCATTGAGTTTTTTTTTGCTGCTGCTGCCACCCAGATGACTGCGGTTGCCATCCAGTTGTTTTCTGTTGCTCCCACCCATTCGACTGTGGTTGCTGCCATCCAGATAATTGAGGTTTCACGTAGGAGACGGTTTGCTTTGAAACAGATTAATTAAATTAACTATAAGTAGGTCGATGAGCAAATTGCACTTTATAAAATGGCCTACTTCAACTTACTTTGTTCGTAGGCTGCCAGATTTGAGAGTTTTGTTCCGGAGGACAAGGTGTCGTGTGAGTAGCATATCTTTTCGATTTAGCTGATTCTTCTTCTTTTTCTATCGGCTCCTTGTTTACGGCCGCTGAGTAGATGCCCGATAGACACAGTAAAACTAGAATCTAAATACATGAAGTAATACATTAATGATAATGTTCGGTTCGGATCTGAATGTAGTTGCAATTTTCATTTTAGTAGTTAAGTGGTTTTCAATTGTTGTTCCCACTGCTTTGAATTGACTCACTTTTGGATCGAAATTTAACGACTTGCGACTTGGTGTGGAACGATTAGATAAAGTTCAATATAAAATTTAAAGTGATTTCAAGTGTCATCAGGATATTGAAATTCAAATTTTGAACACTTGACTTAAATCTATATTGCACACTAGTATCTCTTAGGTTTAGAAGTGATGAATTATTTTAAGAGCCACTTTGAAATCATAAAATAAAAAAATAAAATAATTTTAATGTGAGACTACTTTCAAATTTATTTCTAGCGGAAAAAGTGTGTGAAATTTGAGTGTCTTATTGTTACGGGGAACTTCATTAGAATGCTGCTTTTCCGTTTATTCGCTTAATTAACTCTTGCATCATCTTCAGTCCAACTGAATCTATGTGATAATTAAAATCATTACAATTGTAAATTCTACTATTGAGAATTTCTATAATAAGATCTATTTTAATTTTTTTAAATTACTCACAATGCTTGTTATTGTACGCAAATGGTTACTTTTATCTCAGTAAATTTTTTAGCCATTCAACTTTTTTAAATAAGCATTGAATTTCTATTTAAATGGGGAAAAATAAATATGGTTTAATAGTTAAAGCTGTTTGTCAAAAAGGGGTCTACGTAGTGTTTTGGTCAAAATGAAACTAGGTACGCAAAAATGATTTATTACATGTGTCTAATGAATTTTACAATGTATCTCATTGTCGAAAACGGACCTGAGTGTCATAAAAACAAGCAGAAAATTTCGACACACGTTACTTAGTAAACAGGATAAAATAAGGTTAAGAGGTTTCATATATTTTTTTCAAATCATGAGTATTAAGTAGAAAAAAGCAGAGGAAAATTATTCGGAAATAAAGATTACGGGAAGCTATTGTTAGTTTTCTGAAAAGGTGTATAGAATATGCATCGTGGGTAAAAGGAATCTTGGCAGACAAACTAAATAGATCTTTTTTCCATCACATGCATTTTTTTTAGTTTGGTGAGCAAATCAAGCTGAAAATTCTGTGAATACGATATATTAAAGTTATATAGCCTCATTTTAAAGTATTTGTCTGATGAATATGTATTATATATAGTATATAATATCTAGGTGTTAATCTAAATTAAGGTTAATTCTCTTTTTTATATTTATAACATAAATTTCTTGTAATGTTTTTTTAGGATTTCTTTTATTTACTACTGCATCCATTAGTTTATAATAGGAACAAGTATTAGTTTTAATTTAGAAAATCCTTGTAATGAATTCGTATCAAAAGAAAAGTGTAGCTCTAGTAGCAAATTTTTAAAATCCAACAGTAGAATGTCCCTTCAATATCAGAATTGTTTCTCAAGAGAATCATTTCAAGAAACGCACAAAAGATTAGAATGTTTAAATGGTAACTGAAAATTATTTTATATTTTGCTCACTGCAGGCAATAAAATACAACTCTGTTTCAACGTAAGTTCATCTGCTACTTTGAGGACGATGCTGTTGTTTTATATATGAGAATTATTTTAAAATATTGAAGCACAAAATCATAGTTCACTACTACTATAAATTGAAGCTAACAATAATGCACTATAAAACCAGCGACAAGAGTAATAGGTAGTAAAATCCATATTGCCTTTAGAATAATTCACTCACCGACGATCTGAACATGATTGAGAACTAAATTTTATTTTTCATCAAAAGAATGATAGGACCCGACGCTCGGGCGAAACTAGAAGTACCTAGAGTGTGTCTCTCAGTTTTATAAACTTTTGCTCCATTTGGATAGAGCAAGTTTCTCATTAAGTAGAGTCGATCGATGCCAAATGAAATTCCCTTACGGGGTATAAAAAGTGGTCGCAAAAGTGATGCAACGGTCGCGCCCAGATATTTCCTGAATAAATGCACTTAGTTCTGTAAGAGTCCACACTGGGTTTTAGAGCAACATGCGTGGTTTCAGGTGTTCTTGGATATGATGAAGGACCTGCCTCGAAAATGGACAGAAATCCACGACTTGTTTTTTTCTGGCATATTCGGAACGGTATTTTTGTTTGTTATAACTTAAGAAAACGTTTAATTAAAACAAATGAGATTTTGATAGAGGCAGCATAAAAATATCTATATTCCAACAATAATGAGAAATTATTTTTGAAAATGTTAAAAAATATAGTAAAACTCATTTTGAAATAGAAATTGCTATTTAATAATGAAGATGTTAAAAAATATGACAACTTCTTTGTCCGTAAATCTATGTCATTTTTTTTAAGTTTTCATCTGTCGACCGTTCCTGTTACGGTTTTGGGTAATTTTTCTAGGAATATTATTCGACCACGGAGTTCTTTAGCATCACTAAGAACCGAAATTAATTCTGGAAGATCCTGTTTTGATAGCTGCAGAAGAAAGCGGGTCTTTCTTAACTTTTTTGCAAGATTTATTCGAGACTACTTAATGTATGATAAACCATTAGTTTGCACACAAAAAAACTTCTTGGTTATAAGTTAATTTAAAAACTTTTTGTCTCCCTCCATATAATTTTGAGCAAATACCTAACTCCGAACTTCCTTACAAGAACATATTGATAGGAGGCATGATAATTTAACTGCATAGACTAATTACATTTAATTGTAGAAATATTTCAAAACTCTCTATAGACTGTCAACGAGAATTCAAATTGCAACATTTACAATGAGATGACTAATACTTTTTACAACTTCTAGCCTAAGTTTTTCACCTCCAAGTATAAGTTCCACAATAATTCCATTGAACCTTCTGGAGAGAAAAATATTTATGTTTTTATTCACATTTTATAAATTTCACGTAATTCTAAATTTGAATCCTTTAAAATATAATAATGTCAAATTCAAAGCTTTAAAGAATACAGAAGAGACCGAAAGTCGTTTCTTGAAATTTTTCCAAACAATTCCTAGCAATGTCGAAATAAACAAAGTAAAATGTTAAACTATTTTTTGAAGAATGAAAATAGAAGATTTTCAAAAATTTAAACTTTTCAGTGTAATACAAAAGCGTTTAGCACGGAAAGTTTTGAAACGACAAGCAATTTGTTCACCATAAAACGTAAAGAATCATTCTAATGCTCCAAATTACTTTGTAATTTCAAAGGGGAACCCCAATTTTTTATCACAGATTCAGATTCTCCTTTATGAAATATGTAAGTTTTATTCGAAAAAATTTTTCTCGATTCGCGAAACCCCGCTATCCTGCCTCCTGGGGGATGGGGTGGAGTACATTTGTTCAAAGTCGCTTTTTCCCCTCGAAAATAAAAAGTTTTTATGACGGAAATTTTTTTCATAGAATGCGTATTTTTTGAGATCTTTCGATGTGTCAAGTTAAAGAAACACGCAGTATTCTTTAATAGCTCTGAGAAATTCTTCAGGTGTGGATCAACTTATTATAATCTCAGGACAAATGAGTAATAAACATCTCATGATAAGAAGCATCCCTGCCATCTAGTTCATAAGTGATGAAAATAATTAAATTACTCTATCTTCCATGCCAAACTTAGTGCTTTTTAGTGCAATTTCATTGCTTTGGATAAGGATGCGCAAAATTCGTATAAAAGCTTATACTATAACACATTAATTACATTGCTCAATGAAATTAATGTGTTATAATACAAGCTTTTATACGAATGTTGCACTTCCTTAGACAAAGCAATGATTCCCGAAGAAAATAAAATCAAAGAATAATCATCAGGATTTGTAGGCCTGCATTTACATTTTTTAACTCCCTCCGCAGTTTGCTCCATCATCATTCTAATCCAGGGACTTTGCTAAAAACAATGATCCTGGCAACGATATTTTTCCCAGATTAAATTTTGAAAAATTCTGCCTGCCTTTACATTGGTAAAAATAATTTTCGGTTTCACAAGACTAATTGAATATTTTGCTAGAAATAGGAATCGATATGGAAATAAATTCGATATTAACAAACTACACTACAAAATCCACAATTGTTTTAAAATTTTATAAATTGAGTTTTAATAAATCACTAGTAATCACTTAGAATAGCTGCATTTAGCTATAAAGTAGTGTATTTTCATACCACCTAAACGACAGAAAACGAGCCAATTATTTTCCGATTAACCTTGTGTCATTTTTTAGCCAAAGCCAGAGTGCCGAACCCAGAGTCCAGACTGCGCAGCAACATCACTGCTTCGAAAGTGCCTAGCCGCAGCAGTAACACCGTCGCCCCGAGATTTCCGAGCCAGGTTCTACGCAGCCCAGAGGAAACCAGTGTCAATCATGCAGTCTAGACATCTTTTATGTATTACATAGTGTACTTTTATCCCATTTAGATAAAAAAGTGTATTAATTAGTCTTCGATTAAGCCTTTGTCAGTTTTCAGGCAAAGCCAGAGTTCCGAGCCAGAGTCTAAACTGCGCAGTAAAATCGCCGCCCCGAGAGTACCGAGCTACAGTAGTAACACCACCGCCCCGAGAATGCCGAGCTAGGTTCTGCGCAGCGCAGGGGAAACCGCTGTGAATCGTCCAGAATAACCATTCTATATGCATAACATTATGTATTTTTAACCAATTAAACTACAAAAACGCGCAAAGTATTCTTGGCTTAAACTTGTGTCATTTTCCAACCTTAAGTTAGAGGGCCGAAGAGTCTAGGAAGCGCGTAACATCGTTGCCCCGAGAGTGCCGAGCCAGAGTTTACGAAGCGCACAAACATAATCGCCCATGAGTACTGAGCCAGAGTCTACGCAGCGCAGTGGGATTTAATTTGAACCAGGTGGCCACTGAAAACCATCCAGGACAGCCAGCATCCAACAGATGAGGTAATTTGAATTTATCTGATAAAAACGACAAAAAACGCACAAATTCTTATTCGAATAGACTTGTATCATTTTTTAGAGATAGCCACCCGTGCAGAAATTTTGATGGGGTTCTGGTCGGGTTCTTGCCAGTTCGCCCTAGTTCTAGTGTGGTCCTGGTCTGGAAAGCTGACAAGGACCCTACAAGGCGCGTCACGCTCGCACTTGCAAACGCCCCGCGTAGGGTAAACTCGTCAGGCCCTTGTATGGTTTTCTTAGATTTACCCTAGGTTAATTTTTTTTCCCCCCAATTTCGAAACATATACTTAAAATATAATTAAATATTCCTATCATCTATTCCATGCATTCTTTGCGTCCGCCTTCCCAATCTTTTGTATTTGACAAAACTGTGCCGAAAAAAAATATTCAAGTAAAAGAATAGCACGTGGGAATTCTAACCTAAAAGCTTTGCTGGAATTTTGAATCAAAACAACGCCCATTTTTCAATTTAACCAGTACTCGTATCATAAAATGATAAATAACCTACCTTTCTGTTTCTGCAGAAGTCATTGTGACCACCAAATCGCGACGAATAAAAACTAATTTCTCACAATTAGATGGAATGAAAGAAATTGCAATCTTCTCCTCGTGCCCTGAAAGTGTAGTCCCCATTCTACTGCGCACGCGCACTTACATAGATTAGGCTATTGCACCGCGCGCTTTTTAAAAAACAAAATGATCTACAAATTATAGTTCAAGAAATAAATTTAACTTTCTTTGTAATTAATGCGTGATAAATCTTAAAGTAAATTGAAATTAATCAGTCAACCTTATAACAAAAATATGGAAAGGTGAAAAAATAGACTTTGATTTATATAAAGCACATTCAATCAAAGTAACTAGACATCTTTTTTGACACATACAATCATACATACAATTATACAATCTCTAAAGTACGCTCTAAGTCAAAATGACATTCGCATTTCGCACGCAAGGTACTATAATAAAATATTGGTTATGTTTCTGAATTCGGCGTTGCCAAGTATTCCCGGAGACTTTCCCACTTAGGGCTTTCAAGAGAAAACCCCTCCAATCCCACTAAATGAAAACTTAAGATACCATCTGCATCTCAATATTATTTTATTAATTTTTAACCAGAACAACGAGAAAATATTTATAAGTAATGACAGAATACTTGTATATGATTGCCTGATTATCACCACACTTGATTAAAAAATTTTTATTCAAAATAGAAAACCTGACGAGGGCCTTGTCTAAACCCTACTTTAATTGGGGCTAATTAGGGAAATTTCTGCACGGGTAGAGAAACGAGCCAGAGTCTAGAGAGGGCAGTTTTATCGTCGCCCCGACAGTGCTGATCCATAGTCAGAGCCGTAAAACCTTCGCCAGGTTCTACGCATTGCAGTGATACCGAGTCAGATCAGTAACAGGGCCGCCCCGAGATTGCCGATCAAGATTCTAGGCAGCTCAAAGGAATCCAGTGCCACTCATGCAGATAAGACATAATTTGGGTATGGCATAATTTTATCCCATTGAAATGACAAAAAATGCTCGAAGTATCATTTGTAACACAGTATCATCAACGCCTCTTGTATTATTATCATCGAAACTGCCGCGAAGGAGATTCTCTCTTCCACTCTTGACTGCTGGATCACCCAGAGCCTGCAGCACAACCAAGTAAAAGTGTGCTAGTACCCTGATCATCTGAGATACACAAGAAACGGATCGCACTTAAATCAAATACGACTGGCACCTCGAAGGTCGTTAGGAATAGCAATAAGGTGAATCTTGACGAGGAAAGTATAAAAAAATTTACCATAAAAACTGGACTGCGCGTCATCGTTCGAAAAACGGACGACGGTCAATTCAACGAGGAATCACAACGTCGGATACTGATTTGGGCATGTGACACAGCACGGGTTATTTTGATAGGTTTTTGCCCGTAGAATACGAATCAAAAATAAAACATGTTCCAATACATCAAGAGTTTGAAAAAACGGCGTCGAAATGTAAAAAAAAAAACACAAGTTTTTAACACAATTTGAAGCCTGTTTAAAGAATAATGCGACGTGACAGAATGTTCAATGGAGGCTCAAATGAAAGCTTGAATTTTAAATTCAAAAACTGTTAGGCAAAAAACTCTATGCTAATAATTTGCTGTGGTGCAGCACAGGTTTTTCAGCCGGGTGCGCGTCAATCTTGCTTCCCCGTTTCACAAGGGGGCAATACATAGTCCTGTGAAACCTTGTACCCCGTTCTTCAAAGTTCGGTTCTTGGTCAACTCTATAAAAAAGATTTGGTTTTCTGCAAAAAGAAATATAAAAATTTTCCAAATTTTTTTGTTGCGTCCTTAATTGAATGTAACATCTTGTTCTATGCAAGGAAATAATTACACAATTATGCTGATCAGGTTACTGCGATTATATAGAAATATACCTCTAAAATCAACGAATACACATTGGAAAATAGTAATTATTTCAGATGTTATTTAAAATTTAAGAAAAAAATACAATTTGCACTATTTTTGCAACATTATCTTAAAAATGTCCAAAATGACGTCATACTGGGCTCAATTTATTCAGAATTTAGATAGCTTTCAGCCTGTTTTAAAAAAACTGATGTGAACTTGAAACTCATAAAATTAATAAATTTCAGGTGCCAAAAATTGACGTCCACATATACTAAATGGCGGTAGTGTATAATATATAAGTATTCGAGTTGACATAATTAAATAAATCTGCAAAAACTGATCTTTTGCTAAATATCTTTTGAAAAGTAAATTCCACAATTATTTTTTCAGCGTTACCCCGTGCCTGGGCTTTTAAAATTAACATGGGGTTTCATATGGGAAAAGCTCGATTTTCAAACAAATGGAAAAAAGAAGTACTTGTTATAAGCTTTTTGTGAATTAAAGTATAGCCGCCTCTTGAGGAGTATTTAAGGAATAATTTTCTCCTAATAAATCTTTATTTTGACACCCCCGATCCCCTTTTATTTTGCCCGGAACACCTTCCACAAAATGCGAAAAATAGCAGTTTTCTATTAAATTCATACTAAAGACGGTATTTGTTTGAATTTTTCAACATGAATTATGATTAATCAATGAGTGACCAATTTTCAAGCATTGTTTATATAATTTTAAATTGTTTCAAAAATTTAAATTTGTTAAAACCATTTTTTCCTTCCTGTAATTCGTGAAAAGTGATTATCTTTCGGAAAAATTAAACAAATTTGATAAATATCCAGAGTAGCAGTTCTTGTTTAACATATTTGGTAATTATACACACAATTTTCATTTGTTCAAACAATTTTTTCTTCCTAAAATCGTTAAAAGTTATTGTTTTCTTGAAATAACGATATAATTAAGCAATGTTGAAAGCAATATATTTTAAAGGATATTTTGTAATTATTTAAACAATCTGTATTTGTTTCAACTATTTTCTTCACCTGTAAAGCAAGAAAAG
The DNA here is from genome assembly GCA_932074435.1 of Andricus kollari. Classification (NCBI taxonomy): domain Eukaryota; kingdom Metazoa; phylum Arthropoda; class Insecta; order Hymenoptera; family Cynipidae; genus Andricus; species Andricus kollari. The sequence continues at coordinate 16,766 of CAKNWW010231392.1, forward strand.
TTATTATTTCATGGAATTAATTACACAATTAACGGATGCTGAGAGTAATATTTTAGCGTCTCAAGGATATTTATCCAATATTTAAACAATTTGTATTGTTTTAAACAATTCTTTAACCTATAAATCGTGAAAAGTTATTCTTTTCTGCAATTAATGACACAATTAGCGAACGTTAAGAGTAATATTCTTTTGCCTTAAATATTTTGCAATTATTTAAACATTCAATAATCATTTACTTGCGCCTGTTCATAGGCACGGTGGAGAAAAGTCTCGTTTTTTCGAACCACTTACACATGTCGCTTAATGTTCAATATTTCCTTATATTAGAACATATAACCTATATTGTTTAAACAATAATAATTTCTTTACAAAATTAAATTTAACTGCTTTAAGTGAAGTATAGTGTTTTTTTTTCTTAAAATCACCCACGTAGGTAATTAAAATCTGTGAACTGAAAATAATTTGCATGTAGAATGAAATAAATGAAACAGTAAAATAAATGAAATAGTACAGAAAACTGATTTTAAGGAAAAAAGGGACTATACTTTTCTTACAGAAATTGTGTTCAATTCTTTGAACAACATAGGATATACGTTCTGAGACAAGGAAATACTGAATAATAAGCGACATAGTGAAATAGATTCGAAAAAAATACTCCACCTTCCCTATGAACAGGCGCAAGTGAATGATTATCAATTGTTTAATTAATTTTAAAATATCTTAACCAAAAAAATTACTCTTAACATTCGTCAATTGTCTCATTAATCGCAGAAGAGATCAAGTTTTCATGATTCATAGAGAAAAAAATTATTTAAGCAAATAAAAATTGTTTAAATACATTAAAATGTTTTAGCAAATTGAAATTGTTTATAAAATTGCTAAATATCTTTTAGAAAGAAATATTACTCTCAAAATTCGTTAATTGTGTCATTAATTCCAGAAAATAATAATCTTTCACGCTTCACAGAAGACAAAATTGTTTAAACAAATAAAAAACGTTAAATTAATTACCAAATATCCTTTAATAATATAGTAATCTCCACATTCTTTAATTATTTCATTAATTCCAGAAAATAATAACTTTTTAGGATTTTAAGAGGAAAAAATGATGTAAACAAACGAAAATTGTTTGAATGATTACCAAATATGTTAGGAAAGAAGTAGTACTCTTGATATTCATCAAATTTGTATCATTTATCAAGAAAGATAATCATTTTTCAAGATTTTCCGGTGGAAAAAAGTTGTTTAAATAAATAACAATGGTTTAAACAATTCAAAGTTCTTAAAAAATACTTGTTAACTCGATTCAAAAAAATTTTATAACAAGTACTTCTTTTTCATATTTTTTTGAATATCGAGCTTTTCCCATTTAAAAACCCATGTTTAAAAAAAAAATTGTGGAATTTTTTTTCCGTAAGCGAACAAAAGGGTGTGGTGAGGGGTGGGGGTTGTCATCAAAAATCAAAAGTCGAATTTTCGGACCACCCTAAGGGTACACAGTGCAGTAGTCAAAAATACTTGATGTGCCTTCTTATTTTGAAAGAAAGAAGTTTTAGATATTCTCATGATCAATCGCCATTGATAGAACATAAACTGTGGTTACTGGGAAATCCAACAGGATTGATTTCAATCGTGACATGTCACAAAAATTGTGTAAAAAATAAATAATTAAACTTTAAATTAAAGATTTTATTGTGAGAAATACAAGATCCAATTACACAGATATAGTGATATATCAGACTCAAGTGGAAACAACCCAATTAAAGAAAACTGACTTTCATTTTTAAAGAAGCCGCAAGATAGATCGATCTTTACTATTACGGGCGGACTAATTGCTTCGATTTGTAAATAAAATGACCTGGTAAAAGTAGGGTACTTCTGACTACGATTGAGCCAATGTATGATTGATCTTTCAAAATACTTAGCTATCCAGTTCACCTCCTTCAACAAATACGTGACAAACTATTAACGAATAAGTGATTTATAAAAAGTGAACAAGTGTATACGTTTGACGTTTGTGGCAAAAATGCCACAAAAAGAAATTCAAACTGTGGCTCTTGGTCAAACGATCCCAACGCGTGCTGACATTTTTTTAACCACAACGCGTTTTGAAAATTTCAATTACCACTTTTATAACTACCTTGCCATCAAATATAATGACGTAAAATACTAATCCAAGCTTCATTCCAATAACGAATTTAAAAACAAGTAAGAATTAAGGTAAACGTCCCAGTAATCGTGACCTTAGGCCCAGTAATCGTGATGCCAATTTTCTTCCATTTTATTTAATTTCAATTAATATAATTTCCATTTGCTATTACAAAATGCTTAAAATAAGTGGGTTTTATCATTAAATGTTACTTTTAATACATTTTTTTAACAATATATTCAAACTATAGCCAAGTTTCACGATTACTGGGACCGTCACGATTACTGGGACATTTACCTTATAATTCACAGAGTACACTCAACTTCCGATATAAGGACCACCGATTTACTACGTTCTTAGAACTGCGCGGACAGTGCGCGGATGCTTACCCGCGGATATTGGGTAATATTAGGAAATGGCCCACACGGCCTGACTGTTTACGTTTCGAGGCCTCCGATTAAGGCAGTGCAAGCCATCCCCGAAACCGGCCTTTAATCGGAAGTTGAGTGTACCGTCGGATTAAATCAACGAAAATATATTAATTATTCTCAGACATTAGAATGGATTTTAAAGTTTGATATCTAACGATGTATTCTAAAAAAGAATCGCGTATTTTTAATGGATATTTATTATCATGTACTCTTCTGAGTATTTTATTAGTAATCCCCAAATATTATTAAAGATAAAATGTCTCCATTGCTAATTGTCATATATATGCGCAAAATAGGTGATTGCTGACAAGTGTCGAAACACGAGACGGAGGTACGCGCAAGAGTGAAGCGTGTGCGAAAACATACACGAGTGCGAAGAGCTAAAGGAAAATGCTGCAATCACACGAGTAGCAGTCGCCTGTGCGCACGTGCATCACATGATATTTTTTGCAAAAACTGTACGAGAAAAATATTTACCACTTTTTTGCACATTTACACCAAATTTCCGATCCCGTATGGTGGTTTTCACCCAAATTTATGTATGATTTTATAAAATGAATTTTTAAAAATATTTTTATGTTGACGGTGTCAAAGTGCACATGCGCCATTATTATTCTCGCACACTCTGCTAGATTGAAGCACTTTGCATATCATTTAGAGGCATGAAAGTCGTCACTTCCGAGGTAAGTGTTGCAATTAGTCTATAGTTTCTATGCACAAGTAGTCACGCGAGTGAGTTTTCAACATTATGTGAATGAAAATTTAATTTTCATATGAAAAGTCGATATTTTTTCATTTTATCCTCTATCAAGTTAAAAGGATTATGAATTAATAAAAGGATTAGAGTCTATATTCTAGTTAACGAAAAATTTGTAACTCACCATCGCGTTGTGGAAAAAAATACTAATGCCAGAAAGCGATGTGCTAGATTTTTTAAGAGCTAATACAACCCGAATTTTGTGTTGTGGTCGTTTTTTTTCTCAGTATACATTTTCGACCATCGGGCCTAACATGGCTGAAATGATTAGGATTCTAAGGTATAAAAATCGATAGAATTACTTTATGTAAAAAAATTTTATTTAGACAACAATAACACAGTAACACATTTTGCGTTATAACAAGTATTTACAGTCTGTATATAATCAAGAAACAGGTATACAAGTCACTTTGAAGATTTTTGGCAGCGAGTTCTTCGACTAATCACAAAATTTGGCACAAGTGAAGTTAGTGCTTCCAACCGTGACCATGATGTTTGCTCTGATGGTGAAAGACGTGTTTGTAAACCGGTACATGAACGGGGTACGGTTTAGGAATTGGGACTGGGAAGTGTTTTTCGACGGTCACGGCATATGGTTTTTCCACAACGTAAGGAACCTAAAAAATGAATAGTAACATTTTTAAGATATTTGTATATTCAGTTATTAAGTTTTTTAAATTTATGAATGGGTAATGAGCTATATTTATTATGCAAAAACTAATAAACCTACAAAGAGGGATTTTACTTGAACAATGCTTATGGGACGTTTTCGAAAAATAGAGAATTTTCAAGATTGAGAATTAAATTTTATAAATCTTTGTAAAATATACACTATATTATACATATGTATATAATAAAAGAGCCGAATAAGTATTACGTAACGCCTTGGCTAAGAAGACATTCAGACTTAGC
>CAKNWW010231396.1:3766-19446 GCA_932074435.1 Andricus kollari
TTTTTTTTTTTTTTTTGATCGCGTTGAAACTTGGCTTCTAGGCTCTAGTGAACCTACATTAATTTACGAAACCATAGGTCCATTTATGAATCGGTCGTCCATATACAGGGGCCTGAAGTTTTCACTTTTTCAGGTGCTTCTTCACCTTCAAGTTAGTGTAACTTCTTTTAGGATTATCCGATTGGACTTTTATTATAGTGTTTTAGAAAGCTTTTTTCATTTACTTTGAGACTATCATTATAATTTTTTTCTATTTATGTTAATTTAATTTTTTGTTTGAAAATCAAAATTAAAATTAATTTTTTTCAAACCACACTTTAAATTTTGTCTATTTTAAAAAATAGCTATAATAACAAACATACTCATTTATGTAGAAGAAAAAGTGGGCAATTTCGTGGTCAAATTGATTATTTTATTTCATTTTATTTTATTTGGGAAAAAAGTAAGCCCAACAGTTCTGGTGAACCAATTACAGGACTTATAGTATGTACATAATGTAGCATTTTGAATATTATCTGCTGAACAAGAGCACACAGATAGCGTTATAATTTTCTGTTATACAAATCAATTATATCTAGATCTTTGCAGAGAATGTACTGCTATAATATTCGTATCATTGCACATTTTGCAAAGCGCAGAGCGAGTAGATAGTATCTTTAGTGAGTAAAAAAGTGGAGCTGTTGCTGGCGTTTCGACCTTCTGTTCGTGGTATGGTACCATTTCGCAGATTTCAGAGCAATCAGTGATATCTCTTATAATTACCGTTAGGATATTCGAGAACCTGCCTCTATTCTCTAGTGGCCCCCTCACTTGGTGTAATTTGGTGAAAAAAATTGTCCTAATGTTTTGAGATTCAAAAAAAAATGTTTAGAGGTAGGGCACGACCTTTAAAGTACCCCAAAGTGTTAAAAATTCAGTAAGTCCTTGAATTTAAAAAAAAAAATAGTAAAAACTGTACAACGATGATGTAAAACTACCACGTGAGCAGTACGACGTCTGAAAAAAAAAATTAATTTAATTTACCCCCAACTTTGCAAAAACTCACCCCTTAATACACTAAAAAGTAATTTTTAAGTGTCTTTTCTGAATTTTATGAAAGTAAAATGAAAATTTAAGTGGCAAATTATGTAAAAAATGTATTATACATATATAAAAAATAGTACCCTTAAAATAAACATTTTTCCCCTTTTCAACCACAATAATCCATAAAAAATTACATTTTCTTTCTTTAAAACTTTTCCATTCTTTATACATATATATATTCATATATTCAATATACATTATATATACTAAATTTTTAACACTTTGGGGTACTTTAAAGGTCGTGCCCTACATCTTACTTTCATAAAATTCAGAAAAGAGACTTGAAAATGACTTTTTAGTGTCTTAAGGGGTGAGTTTTGGCAAAGTTGAAGGTAAATTAAATTTTTTTAAATTTTGTCAGGCTTCATATTGCTCACATTATATTTTTACACGATCGTTGTAAAGTTTTTACGAATCTTTTCAAAAGTCAAGGACTTACTGAATTTTTAACAGTTTGGGGTATTTTAAAGGTTGTTGTGCCCTACCTCTAAACATTCATTTAAAAATCTCAAAAAATTAGGAAAATTTTTTTTCACCAAAACACGCAAAATAAGGAGATGAGACTAAAAAAATCAGAAAAATAATTTTTTGGACCACCCTAGACTGTGGAAACTAGATGACCGACGCATATTCAAGTTTAGATATGATTGGTACGAAAAAAATAGAAAATAGAGAGTTTGATGTTTTGAAGTGCCTGCAAGCTCTCATAGGAAAACCTAATGTTTTGTTTGCTCTAATAATCATATCATCAATGTACGCATTAAACGTAAGCCTTCTATCATACAATATTCCTAGATCCCTAATTGTTCCTACTCTCTCAAGTTCAATATCGTCGATAGAGTAACGGTAGCGTAGCACAACGTTTTTGTTAGAGAAGGATAGAACTTTAAATTTAGAAGCGTTGAGGCTCAATTTGTTCAACTTGCACCATTCATTTAGGATGTCTAAGTTACTTTGAAGGCTTTCACACGTATGTAAGTTGGTTGTAGGTAAGTAAATTTTTACATTATCTGCATAAAGTGGATAATAGCAATATAGAAGTTCTAAGGTTCTAAAGGTTCTAAGTTAGAACCTTGAGGTACACCTAATTTAGGAATAAATGGGTCCAATGAGTAACCTCCCTATTGTACAACATGTTGATGTTCTTTTAAGTATGACGTTATAAGAGTACATACAAAGAAAGGTTTGGTTGCGGCAACCAGAAATCGGGTTCTCCCAACCGAACAGTCGGGTTGCCTATGGACTGACTCAAATCACCGGTTGCTGGGACTAAACTGTTTCGGTTGTACCAAGTTTGGTCACTGTAACCGAACAGTTCGGTTGCAGGAACTAAACTGCTCGCTTAAGATCAGTACTCGATTGCAGTAATAGCACTGTTGGTTTACAGCAAACGAACTGTTTGGTTAAATCAATTGACCCCCCCCCCCCCTTCCCCCATACCATCACTCCTGTGGGATTGGGTAGTGGTTTGAAAAATTACACACATGTTTGCAGAATACGCCATTTATCAATTTTCTCTCTTGTGAAAAATGTTGAAAATTGAACAAATATATTATTCAGTTAAGAGTAAAACTCGAGTGGGAAGAAAGGCGTTAAGACATACACAGTCCCAACTTCACTGACTCCTGTGCGACAGCCTAAAGCATTATTTATTTCTAAATCATCAATGCTAATGTTTGAAGGTAATAAAGGTAGTTCCTCGTACTCCATTTCTCTTTACTGCACACTGTAAAAATTAGATTCAAAAAAATCCGTTGCACTTCAGTTCACGTTCAACAGATGCTTATGAAATTTTATGAAACAGAAACACTGATGCTACGCAGCTACAGTTAGGAAAGCACGTCATAACGGTAACTGCACCTCAGAACGCGGCAATTCTTGAGTTTGCGCAGTGCGAGTAGGCCAGCAGATGAAAAGAAAATAACTAAAACGGGTACTCAAAAAGCATTAGATTACTGTAATAAAAAAAATTAAATAATTAATACTTTTTTAATGTTAATATACGTATAATTTAATATTCTATAATATATATTATTAGTGCAGACTAGTGCACTATTGCGCACGCGTAGTGCAGTGAGTCGCAACGGAACTACGAGGTTCGTGAAACCGAACTGTTACAACCAGACAGGTTAATTCATCATAACCAAACTAATTTGGTTGCCACAAACCATCGTCCAGTTCAGGCAAGTGAAATAGTGCCAACCAAACTTAGTTTAGTAAGGGCAACCAAACCATTTTTTTGCGTGTAACGAGTTTATCGGGGACATTCGTATTGTGGAGTTTTCGCAGTAGTATTTGGTGATCAACTTTGTCAAAAGCTTTGAAGACGTCAGTATAAAGGACGTAAATCTGATCATAATTTACAAGCATGTCATCAACATTTTGGGTAAAACCCAATAGGTTTATGGTGGTAGATTTGCGGGGGTCGAAACCATGTTGATGTGTGGAGATTGTTGGTGCCACTATGTCATAAATAATTTTATGAAGGCAAATTTCGAAAATTTTGGAAAAGATATTGAGTATTGCTATTAATCTGTAGTTAGTGGCATCAGTCTTTAATCTCTTTTTAAGTATAGGACACACTTTCGTTTTTTTCCATATCCCCGGAAATGTGCCCTTTTGTAGTGTTAGATTGAATAAAATATGTGAGAGGGGGAATGTCTACAGGTGCGCAAACTTTGAGAACAAAGGCTGGGATGACGTCAGTTCCAACAGTTTTTTATTTGCTTACTTCTTAATAGCTGTGGAAACATCAGTCTCATGTATTTTAATGACGTCTCCAGTAATCTCCTGATAAAGTACATCTGTAAAATGTAGTCTAGTATTTCGTTCGCTTTAAACGCTGTTGAAGTTTGACGCAAAAATGTTTACTATTTCTTCAGGTGAGATTATTTTGTTATCATTATAACAAGTCTTTTCGGGATCCTGTGATTACTTTTTTGCCTTTTTATATAAGACCAAAATGTAGAGGTTTCTGTGATATTTACTTCTGCAGTAATCGTAGATGTATTAAACGCAATTTCCATTCCCTTTCTGATATTGGTCCTAAGCTTTACAAACATATCTAAGTAGTAGGGACTGGCAGTATCAGAAAATTGTAATCTAAACCTACCTTGTTTAGCGATATCAGAAATTATGTCTCTTGTATACAATGAAGGGAAACATTCCTTGGTAGTTTTCGTTTGGTATTTTGTTACCGTTTTATCAAGGATGTTATATATTAGAGCATAAAACTCTGAGCATGCCTGATCAATAGTTTCTCATGCTTGCAGGGACTACCAATTGGTGTTACATAGTCCAAGATACAGTTCAGGATAGTTTGCTCGATTACAATTATATCTTCTAACAGTTGAGTTGTTAACAAATCTTTGAGCTATGATTTCATTGTTTATGTGAAATCGTATCAGAAGGGATGGGTAGTATTATTTTGTCCTCAGGCACTATAGGTACATGAACTCTACTTACTTAAATTGTTATATTGGCGCAAACAAGATCAAGATATCTGTGATTAAAGTTCTCTATAGAGTTAAATTGCGTTATTTTGAAGAATTGGCAAAAAGAGGTAAAAAGTGCTGCATTATCGACAAACTTGCTATTGTTAACATGATCTTTAAAGCATGGTACATTGAAGTCCCCTACAATAATTAGTTTTGTCAGACAAGTTCCGCAAAATAATCATCGAAGCGAGAATACTTTCAACAATGGGAATAGAAATTCCAGCTAGAATGTATATAACAATAAGCATTATTGAGATAGTAAAGCTGTATAATTTTACTCCTGCATACTTTCAAAAATGGGAATAGAAATTCCCGGTAGAATGTATATAACAATAAGCATTATTGAGATAGTAAAGGTGTATAATTTTACTCCTGCTATATTAATTTCACTGGCACCTTGAACGACAGAGGAAAATTTAAACGTGGAGCACATGATATCATTTTTAATTGCGAGAAGAACACCACCACCCTCTCTATCCACTCTGTCGTCCCTGAATACAAAAAACTTGTATCTTTGACCGTTTCTGTTAAAAATCCTAAAAACTGGATTTTTCAGGTAACAAAATTTAGTAAATATTTTCACTTCGACTCGCTACGAAAGACAAATTTCGTAATATTTTCTTATGTAAATTTGAAAACTTATCCTTTAAACTGTTCTGAATATGATGTGCTATTTAAAATTTATTGGTTTTGTTAAAGAAAAAAGTTATACATTTTTTTGTCCAGCAGTATCAAAATAATGACAGACCATTTTTAAACGCTTCGTTTATGGAGAGAATTTTGAGTAAGCCCAAACTTCCAGCGAAAGAAATGTTCATCAGGATATGTTGAAGTTTTCTGAAAAGTATTACTTCAATTGAATTAATCTCGAACCAAATATGAGCATTCGAGTAGAATAGATCGTGCGCGTGAGAGGTGATAACTTCAGTGCCCGGTCGCTCCGCGCAGTTTCGCGGGCTGGAATACATATATGTTTGTAAACAATGTCTTTAGAATAGGTGTATATTAGAAACATAATGTAAATAAAATGCGAGTGCATCTTCAATTCATTTTAAAGATTATCTCGGAAAGCATCACACGTCTATTAAAAGGTAGAGAACATTGAATTTGAATCCTAACCAAATATATGTATAAATATTGAAAGTGAATGATTAAAAAAGTAAATGTGATCGAGTTTACTGAAAAGTCCAACTGGAGGAAGAAAGGGAACCAGAAATGAAGAAAATGATTCTAAGAATATTAGCAAAGCAAAAAAAACGAGGTATTCATACATACATAATTTGAAAAGATAACAATTGCAATACTTGTGAAACTGAGTAAAATGTAACTTATTGATTGTTAATATTATTTTCTGTAATATTTTTATTTCATAAAAATTTGCATAAGTAATATTTAGGGTATATTTTATATTTATATTTTTCTTCAATTTAATGTAAAAAACATTATACAATCTTTAACTTGATTTATGAAATCAACAAAAGTAGTCACGTTGCTAAATCTAACAAATTTTGGAAGAGGAATCTAAATTTACTATAGAAAAACAGTTTAAGGCTTAATTATTCATTTAAAATAATTTGGTCTCAGTTTTCCGTTTTATTTTCGTTTCAGAAATTAACCGTAATTTTTATTGAATCTCTATAATACTACGTCGATTTATTACGTTCTTTGTAAGCTTTTCTACAACTCTATTCATGTTATGTTTTATAAAGTATTAAGTACTTGCCAAACAGTTTTCAACTAACTAGTGGTATAATTATTAACTAGTTAAGTTTTTTTTTTAGAAATAAAAGTGTACGCAATTATAGATAACTCCACGATAATTAAGTAAGAACAGTTTATCACGTTTATATTTGGAAAGTCACAAAAGATACAAAACTCTTTCGTGCTTTGGTTTTGTTAACGCCTCAGTCAATACGTGAGCAGCCATGTACTTAGATGCCACGTGCTGCAAATGCACTTGATTCGATTCTATAACCTCGCGATCAAAATGATGTCTAATGGCGATATGTTTAGACCGAGAGTGATAGACAGGATTAGTTGCAAGTTTCTGAGCGCTGTGATTATCAACTTTTATCCTAATTGCAACGGTAGGTTGCTTTCTGGAATCCCATGAAACAATTCCATTGTTTATCATGAAAGCATAGCCTGCGTCTGCATCAACATATCCCGCCAGAGGACTATCTCCACTTCTTTAGAAAATGCCAAGGTCACTCATCCCTTTTAGGTATTGAAGTAGTCTCTTCGCTGCGTTCCAGTGAGTCTTCTCAAAGCAGTCATTAAATTGACTCAGCAAACTTGTGGTGTGAGCAATGTCCGGTCGTGTTGCCACAGATAAATACAACAAGCACCCAATTAATTGTCGATTAGGTGGTTTTTCGCCATCTGCGTAAGACCAAGATTTGTTTCTAACCAGCTTTGTTCCAACTTCTAGAGGAGTCGATACAGGGTGCAGTCTTGCATTCCAAATCGATGAAGCACATCTTTAATATACGTTCTTTGGTTCATCAGAATTCCTTCGTTGCTATTGGTAACGTCCATCCCCAAACATCCTTTGAGATTTCCGATATCCTTAACCTCTAAAAATGTTCTTAGCTTGCAAACAACTTTTGTAACCTCTTCACGATCTTCGCACATCACAAGGATATCGTCAACGTAAATGACAATAATCATTAACTTCCCCTTTTTGTTATTTATGTAGACACAGGGATCCGATTTCGTCGTTTGCACTCCAATGGATCGTAAATCGCTGTTCAGACGCCTGCACCAGGCGCGTCCAGCTTGTTTTAGCCCATACAGGGCTTTCTTCATCAGGCATACCTTGTCACCACGTTCCAGCTCGTTTAACATGATTTTAGCCTTGATAATGAACCCATACTGGCTTTCTCCCTAGCTGATGATATACTTGAGAAATTTTTTTAATCAATTTGGAACTTCCATAAATACTGTTTCTTCTAGGTTCCCGTTGAGATACGCCGTTTCTATATCATATTGTTGAATATGCATCTTTCTTTGAGTAGCATAAGTTATTGTCGTTCGTATGGAACTCAAACGTGCGACTGGTGCATATGTCTCATGGAAATCTCTCTTATGTTCCTGGGAGTACCCTTTGGCCACAGAAATCGATATCGAAAAATTGATCCTCGTTCTCTTCTTCGGTGACGTTGTCCAAACAACTTGTCGTTCTTCTAAGAAGGTCTTCATTAGGGTCAAAATCCTCGTAGTTCTTAGTCGTTCGAATCTGAAATTCCTCCAAGAATTTGACCTCCCTGGATATTACGACTTTTCTTTCGTTTCGTAACCAAACTCTTAACAGCCTTCGAGCCTGAGCTATATCCAACGAAGATACCTTTTCTTGATCGCGGCTCCAGCTTGCTCTTGCTGGATGCTGTATCCATGACGAACACTTCTTTTCTAAAACGTCTGAAATCGTCCACGTCCGGTGGTTCTCCAAACCAAGACTCGTAGGGCGTCTTTCCATTGAGCTTAGTTGTCGTGACCTGTTTCGGATGAAATTCGCCGTATTGACAGCTTCCGCCCAGAACTTTGCAGGCAATCCCGATTGTATCAAAAGACACCTCGCCATGTCCATCAATGTTCTGTTTTCCCGCCCAGAAACCCCATTTTATTCTGGATTATAAGGAGCTGTTAGTCTTCGTAATATTCCGTGTTTCTGAATCAATTCGTCAAAATCCTTATTGACATATTCCTTCCCATTGTCGGACTGTAAGTATTTAAGATTCTTACCTCTATGTGTGCTTATGAAAGCTAACTTTTTCAAATTTATCCATTAGTTGATTCTTTTGGGTTATGGACCTAACCTCACACCACCTAGAAGAATCGTCGATGAAAATGACGAAATAGGCTTTCTTTCTAAGAGAAGCCACACGCATGGTTCCACAAACCTCGGAATGAATTATCGCTTCAACACTCGTCACTCTATGCGATATTTTAGGAAACGGAGTTCGACTCATCTTTCCCTGTAGGCAGACAGCGCATTCAAAATCTTAATTTAATCCATTGACATTGACACCCTTAATGCGTTTAGTCCTGATGGCTTCTCGAAGAGATTGAATTTTCAAATGTCCTATGCGGATGTGCCAGTCTTCCAAAGAATTTTTCTTCGGCGTCCTAGTTTTGACATCCGTCTGAAAAATCTGCTTACACTCTGTATCGCTTGCCCCACTAAAAAGATATAAATCCTTTTCACGCTTTGCAGTGAGCAAAACGTTCCCACAAATATCAACTATCTCGGCCTTGGTTTTACTGAAAATAACATCATGTCCTTTATCAGTAATCTTTGCGACCGATGCGAGATTCGTTCGTAAGTCCGGAACGTATAAAGTGTCACTGAATTGTATCACTTTTTTATTACCGTCTATTCTCATTAAGGCTGTCGCGGTTTCCTTTCCGAATATGTCCGTGCATGCATTACTAGCCAGATTTACTTTTCCATATGCACTATCTTCACGAATTTTCGTAAAGGATTTGATATCATTACACATGTGGGATGTACATCCACTGTCGACACACCAGGTATCACCCTCCCCACTATGCCCGATTTTAAAAGATTCCTCTGTCAATAACATTTCAGACTTTGCTGGAAAACATACATCTTCGGCAGTGTTTCCAGCCTCTTCTTTAGGTTTCTTTTTTTAAAACAGTTTTTCGCCCGATGTCCGATCGTACCACACTTAGGGCCAGTTCCACCAACCTCGGTTAAATCATAGGTTAACTGACGGCCAGTCAAAATAAATGCTATACGCCATATTTAACCGTCGATTATCGGTTTAACCGAGGATCAACTTTTTAACCGAGGTTGGTGAAACCGACCCTTAAAACACTTCATGTTAGAATCGTCATTTTCCGTATTCTCGTGCCGATCTTGCCTATATTTCATATTTTTATGCCCCGACTTTTTCGCGATTATCGCGTTTTGTACTGTCTTGGTACTCGTATCTTTACGCGCGTCGAATTCTTCTCCGATTTTTATTCGAAGTATTTCTAAAGTCGGTAATTCATCTCGAGATGACATCGCACACCGAAAGTTCTCGAAACTTTCCGGCAAACTTCGCAAAAGCATGACCGTCAATAAATCGTTATTAATTTCGACTTCCAGCTCTGCCAACTTGTCCACCGTATTAAATGAACTTCGAGAATATTCTCGTGCATCATCTCCTTCAAACATTTTCAGAAACATTAACTGATTTAACTGGGCGGCCTTCCGCGCTGGGCCCTTGGACTGATATATGGCCTCCAACTTAGACCAAATTTCACGCGCGGACGTACAAGACTTTATTTGCTTAATCTCGGATGGATTCATTGTAAGCACAATATCCGACTGTGCTTTCAAGTCTGCTTGTACCCATCTAGCCACAGCTTCTTGTGATTGCACATTTCCTTCTATCACCTCAGACTTTACGACACTTCCTAAAACGTTACCCCACGCATAATTTTTTATTAAAACTGCACGCATCTGGAGTTTCCAGGTATCGTAATTGTCTTTGCTGAGTACTTCGAATTTTACACGGGTTGCGTTCATCATTGCGATACACTGTAGCACGCGTTCTCGAAACGACACTAACCAACAAAACAAATTCACCACAGCCACCCGAATTCGTGATACTAAAATCAAAGTTCGTTCTTTCCACTTATAATTTCGCGTCACAGTCTGAGCCCATAACCTTTTAGAAATAAAGTGTACGCAATGATAGATTAAGTCCACGATAATTAAGTAAGAACAGTTTATAACGTTTATATTTTAGAAACTCACAAAAGATACAAAACTTGGGTACCAAGGTAACACAACACAAACAAAAGATGTCACACAGAGACTGTATCGCATTTAAATTTAAATCTTAACAGTTTTAATAAAAATCAAATCAAAATGACAGTTAAAGATTCAGTAATTTTATACTTGACTATATACACCGAGAGCATCATGAAATAATTGTTTTCTTTTGTTCGAGGCTCCGATGTTATTACCAGTCACGCACTTGATCATCGTTGTTTAAATGCTCCTATTTTGTTAACGATTGATTCAATTGAAATAATACTATTCAGAAAACTTTATTACATCAAAATAAACATTTCTTTCGCTGGAATTTGGGGCCTGCTCAAAATTCCCTCGAGAAACGAAGCGTTTGAAAATTTTCTATCATTATTTTGATACTGCTTGGCAAAAAAATGTATAACTTTTTTCTTTAACAAAAAACAAAACCAATAAATTTTAAATAGCACATCATCTTCAGAATAATTTGAAGGATAAGTTCACAAATTTTCATCAGAAAATATTACGAACCACCTCCGTCTGAAACCTACCTTTGACCGGCCGTACGATGGCCTGTGAATGTACACCGATTCGAGAAACACGCATAGTATTAGTGGATATTTCAGGAAGTTTCGGATTTATGGTTTTGAGAATATCGGTAACGGCTTTGTGATCATTATATTCACGGGAGTCGTTTGCCGTGCGAGTAGGTTCTTGTAAATTAAATAGTGATACATTTTTCTTACGTGATGTGCGCATAGCGATCTCCTTGACGCAGGATTCAATATCGTTTGAGCTTTGGGATGAGGCAGCTTGAGAGTTTTGAAATTTGATTTCCATATCCTTAATTTGCTTGTCGATATTCTGTTTAAGTACACTAACTCTTTTTTTCATTGTGACGTCCACATCAGTCACTTTGTTTTCAACAACAGTCAGCCTGGAATCAATCTGAGAAACTTGTGATGAGACCATGTTTATATTTGTAGTTAAATTGTCGACAGCCACACGGGTTTTTTCAAAATCAGGCTTTAGATCGTGCTTCAGGCCTGAGTGACTGTTTTCAAAGTGTCCTTTTTAAAATTTCTGTTACATAATATGTAACAAAAGTAACAAAAAATCTCAACACTCGTGAAATCCAAAAAAACTTTTTTTTTTAAATTTGTTAGCAGGATTAAAATAACGCAACATCTTTTCCAATATAGCCTAACATGAGACACCTTTACCAGCAAAAAAGTTACTTTATGAGGTTTTTCTCAGAATTTTTGTTCCAGAACTTTTAACAAAACAAACAAAAGGACTGAAAATTCGAGTAACCCAGCAAAATTTCTTTCTTGAAAATTTGTTGGCAAGATTGAAATAATATCATACCTTTTCTAACAATCAAAATCATACTTTCCGATTCCACTAAGAATTTCTGTTACGTAACTTTTAAAAAAACTAAAAAAAAACTGAACCTTCGTGAAATATAGCACACTTTCTTTCCTGAAAATGTATTGGCCCATCAGTGGTATTTCCCTGAAAATTAGTGAAATTTTCACTTAGGACCAATTTTGTATCTACTTCGCGAGTAAAATTCAATAGTTACAATACGAATAGCGAACGAAAGTTTTTTCAACAAACATGGAACAAAAATACCTTATTAGTTTATAATCCGACCGGAAATAATCCATCCCTTTCGTAGAATTAAGGAAAAGTAAAACAAACTTAACACCTTAACACTTTTTGGTCTAAAGCTACCGAACAAGCTTTGGAAACAGGAACTTTATCATTGCAACTGGAATTAGTGCATTATTTCCTGAAAATCTAGGGACGTTAAAATGCTTTAGTTAATTCTGTGGAATTTTGCCATTTTTTAAAAATAGGTAAAGGTTTGTCGACAAATGGGAACCCTCTTCAAAGAGTTCTTTAGGCGAAAAACTACACAAAGAATGTTTGAAACATTAATTTAATTCATGCCAACGCCAGTAGTGTATTATTTCTTGAATGTCATGAAAACTTGAAATAATACTTAACTTTTGTGACATTTATTTGAGAAAAATGGATGACAGTTTTTCGTTAAAGTGCAGCCATGCCCGTTCGATGCTTTGCTCTAAAAACTACCCAAAAACGTTTGCAAACATACACTCCCATTATGCAACCGAAAGGATTGCAGTATTTTCTAAAAACGAGAAGTTTTACTAATTGGTAACTTTATTGACCTTTGGCCTTTTTTTAAAAATATAGTAGAGTTATTGGTAAAAGTGAAACCCTGTCTGTTGCGTTCCTTAATAAAGAAACTACCCAACTAAATTTTGAAACATAAATTTTAATCATGCCATCGCAAGTAGTGCATTATTTGTTGAAAATCATGAACAGCGTAAATAGTTTCAAATCTTTGTGACATTTACTGATCTTAAAAAAAAAGATAAGAGGTTCGCATCTAATTAAAACCTTGTCTATTGGGTTTCTTTAGAGAATAACTACTCAACGAATTTTGGAACAAAAAAGAATTGCACCGCAAGCAGTGCATTATTTTTTGACAGTCATGAGAAGTTTAAATTTTTTCTACCTGCTGTGACATTTATTGATTTTAAAATAATAGATAAGAGGTTTTCGTCAAATTAAAGCCTTGTATGTTCTTTTTTTAGTTTTGTTACAAGTTATGTAACAGAAATTCTGACGGGAATCGAAAAGGGTGACTTTTGTTGTTAAAAACAGGGTGGCCACCCACTCGGGAGAACCGGGAAAAAGCCAGGAGAGAAATATTACACTGGGAGATTTCCCATATTTGATCTTTCGCACGTTTTGTAAGTTTTCAATGTTTCCCATTGAAGAAGTATATAATTTTCAAAATGTTTAGAATAATTAAACTTTAAATCTTCACAATATTTCTGGCAAGATTTAAGATTCAGCAATTTTGAACGGTGAAAAGGACAGTGATTTTTTCTTTAACAGAAATCACATTTTTTAATAAAAAAATCTATCCAGTTGCTTTGAATGTCACTTGACTATTAACTATTTCAAATTTTCATATTAACAGCCTTGATAGTCAGTTTTGAATGTAATAATTTTAGATGTAAATATAAAGCGATTTCGAATTGAAAAGCTTAAAATTGTACAATTTCTAAAATTGGAATCATCTTACACCAATCTTGTTTTGTGTTCTTTTTGTTAATTTTTAATGTAATATCTAAAATTTGTCCAATTTCAAATTGAAAAATTTCAAGTTTAAAATTAAATGATTTTAAATTTAAAAAAAAATTAAGTTTAGAAACAAATTTTAGAGTTCTGAATTTTCATGTTGAACGCTAAATTTTTAATTTTTCCCTTTCATAGGTTTTAATTTTGCAATTAAAATTGAATTGGTTGAATTTTGGAAAGTATAATTAGCAATTTAAAAATGATCAATTTTAAGCGATTTAAATTTACTTCAAATAATGGAAATATATAGGGTTTGAATATAAAAAAGTTTTTAATGAAGTTCGGATTCGTTTAAGTTTCAACGTTCCGGAGTAGACATTTTTTCATTTTTAATGTTTCCCATTTAAAATTACTAGATATTTATTTTGAAAGTTTTTTAGAATAACTCAATTAATTTTTTGATTTGAGAAAAATTTGTCTTGTCAGCTTTAATGTTGAATTATAATTTTGCTATGTGATAACAATTAAAAATTCTAGAATTTCAGAAGCTTTGACTTTAAAAGATTCAATTTAGTTTTCAATTTAACATTATTCAAATTCAAAAGTTTCTAATTTTTAATTATTTTTTTTGAACGCTTTTAATTATAAATAATTCAATTTGAATCCCTGTGAATTTTAAGTGATCCAATTTCCAAAATTCGAATATTAAAATATTCAATTTTTAACGCTTTGATATTGTCCAATTTTCGAAATTTTAATCTAAAATCATTCGATTTCGTGATTCTTCAATTCAAAATATAATTATTAACTATTAATTATTGTTTCAAAAATGGTTAAAACATAATGTTTGTAAATTGGTTTAATAATGGATTTTTAAATTGTTTATATTTTTCCTGTTAGGAAATAAAAATCCAGAGACGTGACCGCGCGATTTGCTTGCGTACATTTACTGCCGCAGTGTGTAATAAAACACTTCTCTGTATTTTCCTTTATTAGACACAAGAATTTCCTTATCCTACTTATATGATCCAAAGTCAATTAATCATTTATGTAAAAAAACTGTTTTTTTCTAAGCCAGGAGAAATCACGAATATTTATCGGGAGAATGGGGAGAAAGCCGGGAGACGAGAATTTAAAAAATGGTGGCCAACCCTGTAAAGAATGTGATTTATTAATTAAATCTTCGTAAAAAATTTCCAACAAAGCAATTTTGCTAGATTTCGCGAATATTCAGGTTTTTGTTACTTTTGTTACAAGTTATGTAACAGAAATTCTGAGAGGAATCGAAAAGGGTGACTTTCGTTGTTGGCAAATGAGTTCTGTTAATTCAATCTTGGTAACGAATCTTCAACAAAGCAATTTTGCTGGGTCTCGCGAATGTTCAGGTTTTCCTTACATTTGATACAGCGTCTGTATTATGGTATGGCCTAACAGATGCTATGTAGTCAGTCGCACACGGAACACATTCTGTCTTGCCCAACCAATCTTCTTGTTCAGTTGATACAAGCGTCTTTTGGTCTTTTGACTCATCGTCGGTTTTAGCCTTCGATTTGAATCAACCAAAGCTCTCGCTTCTTGTCCTGAAATCGCGATCATCTCTCCGGAGGTGCCTGCCTTCCGCGGTTGGTCTTAATGTCGCTTCCTCCTCTTCGCCTGCGGCTTGTTCATACATCAAGCATCTGATTAAATCAGACAAGTCTTATTTATTTATCTAGTCCGAACTCCATGTGGATATTATTGGAAAATTGCTTTGTGACATCGATCACTTGCTGCAGTTTGTTGTCAGAACTAGCGTATAGCTTCAGGTCATCTATGTCAGGCCTACCCAAACTGGGGAAAACTACTCATTTGCCACATGTTCGAGTTCCACCACCACGGGCCTCTACTCGCCTCTGAAAGGCGGGGTAGTGGTTCGTGGCACGTGCCGTGTGACGTAGTTGAAGAATCCAGTAACGCAGATACGTTTAGAAGTAGGTGCTTTGGGGCGACTGAGTTGAAATACAATCTTTTCATTTTAATGCCGTAAACGTAAAATTTTATTAATAATGCAACATTAAAAATAAAAAAATTACATTTTTTGACAAACGATAGAAGCTATAAGAAAAAATGAATAGACAGAAGTTACTCATCCAAAAAACAGCTACAAGTTTTTCATTAACAATTTTACGATAGGACGCTTAGTGTTTGTTTTAATCGTAAAAAATTATATTAAA
>CAKNWW010231413.1:1631-12110 GCA_932074435.1 Andricus kollari
ATTTTCAATCCTAAAACATGGGGGGATTTAATGCACCTTTCCAATCCAAGAAAAAATAACGAAAGTTTATTACAAATCCGCTTCTCTAATTTATGTTAACAATTAAAGACTTAAAAGTCTTTAGCAACTTCAGAGTCGTGTATTTGAATCCTCAATGTTGTTGGTAGACCTTGACTTTTCCTTAGAACAATACTTTGTGAGTCCTTTACAGGTTCCTATACAGGAATATTTATGTGGGACAGAATTAGCGAGTGTCCCACCTGCTCAGGAACCTGTACTGGATCCTCCGTAGGGAATTTCTTGCAGCAACATCCACGATAATGCAGGAATCTGTATAGGTATTTGAATACCCAGGTTCCTCTACAGGAACGTGCGCAGGTTCCCTCGCAGGATCCGCGGCAGGAACCAGTGTACCAGGAACCTGCGTACGTTCCTGTACAGGCACCTGTGCAGGAACCTCCAAAGGAACCTGTCAGGTTCCTGTACAGGAATTTTCAGCTGGGACGAGCTCAGATATCTCGATTTCGGGTCACGAAAGTTTATGCACATGAAAAAAGCATGCATCTTAAGTCTTCTGTTCCGTGACTTTACATCTCACGCCGTCAAGGTGGTCGTGGAATACTGAATCTTGAATGTCTTCACAACAGGATTATGTGGGTATAGCACATATAGTCGCAAATGGACAAAACCCTCTTCTTAAAATCGTCAGGAAATACGAAGAAGTGTGCAAAGGAGCATTTCTGTACAAAGCAGCGGAGAAGGCTCCTAAAACACTGGGCCTTGACTTCAATGTCAGGTGTCAGCAAAATGCATACAAAATTACCCATCTCGAGTACTCACTCCTGAAGGCTCAGATCAAGAAAGCACAGAAATAAAACTTCCGTGCGCAGATCCTCGACAAGAGGATGCACAGCATCTTCCACAGAAATGTGAAGGATCAGGCGATGTCGTACGAGCTAACGTTTACTTTCCTTAAATCACCCGGATTCAAGTCGAGTACGGAGGGTTTCATTTTGGCCTAGCAAGACCGTGTCATTTCCACTTTAGCATACCGTTGCCACATTTTGAGCCAAGACCTTCTAGGCGAGCGGTGCACCCTAAAGACGTATAAAAAAACGAATTGACCGACCAGATAGTTTCGCCAGGATAAAACCTTTTCTAATCGATCTATTATGTTGTTGCGAACAAGAAACATTAGTGAAATTTTTTCGTACCAATGGTCAGTAATTTCTTATCAACAAAAAACTTGCCAAATTGAAAAGGATTTAAAAAAGTACACAAAAGTTGTCGCTAAAGCTCGCTCCTCATCGGTTGATTAGGCCCAACTTTTAAGCTTTTCTGTGCCCAAACAAAGCTTCGCACAACTTTTTGCTAGATGACTTTTTTGTTTATTTTTGTGTGCACTATCACATAGTGCCAGGGGTTGTGTAGGTGATGAGACACCCAGTATATATTTTAAAAGTTATATCATCAGAAATTGCGCTTATATTAAAACAAATTAGAAAATTTTTCTTTCGTTTTCAATAAATTTCTTTTTGATTGAAAAAAAATTAAATTTTTCAACGAAATTCAGCAACATCAAAACATTATTTAATGGGGGGGATAGGTGGTAACATTTTAAAAACAGAAAAAGAATAATTTCGGTGGTTATCACCTAACCAATTTCGTTTAAACTGAAGAATTGATATTTATTACTTTTTGAATATTTAAAAATAATTGAATTTTTCAAATTTTGATTGGTAATCTGTAATTTATTTAAAAAGTCCCTAGAGCTAACTAGCCCTCTAAGGAACCAAAATATACATAGTATTCTTAAAACTAAGATCGTGGCACAGTAATTGGATATCTGTATTTATTACTAGATTAATACTACCAATCAATGAGAAATATGAGCAAATCTCTCTTGCGATCTCTAAAAATTATTTTATCGAAAAATTCATAATTATATGTTCACTCCCTTTGAAAAGGGTGAAAAATTAGAGGCTAAGACTTATAATTTATTGTTTTAATTATAAGTGCTGATTGCTACACTAAATATTAAAGTAAACATTTTTCAAGTATTTTTTTTTTATATAGAATAATAGCCCGTCCAAAAATAGATTATGCCTACTTTTACTTTTTTCGATAAAAATATTCTTAACGGACTCAATATTAAAAATGTCTGGCGGCTCACCCAAACATTTTTCAAAAAATAAAACAAAAAAGATGCGTCTTTTATGCCAGAAGACGTTGAATAAGGTGGCGGGAGCAGCAAAAAAGAACGGGGTTTTTGTCAGGAAATTACAGGTGAAAAGTGGGAAAGTTACGTAATCAACCCCTGTTGGCAATTTTCAGCAATAGAAGGAATTCAAAATTTTTTTTAATTTTCAGAAATTTCTGGCACATATATCAATGTTCTGAAATTCAAAACAAATAAAAAATTTTATAATTTTCGTTTGTTTCTTGTTTTTTATGGTAACGCATAAGTAAATTATGATAACTTATCTCTACGGGTTGGTTCAATCACTATTAACTACTCACTATCAATCTCTTAGGTATCAACTCATAATGTCAGAAGTGAGGTTATGATTCCGGCACTCCTGAAAAGGTAATTTTGACTCAAAATGCGCAAGCGTAGCAGCTAGGGAAACTAATTTTGCTCAAGGAGCGCAAGTGCAGCAGCTAGAAAAAGTCTTGTTCTAACTTCTTTTAAGCACGGTGTCAGAATTGGTTACTACCAGAACTCTAAATAATAAAGCGTAGTGCATGTGCAAAAATATGTTTGCCTAATTTATAATTTTTTGAAAGTGTGACGAAAAACACGTTTTTTGGATTGAGTTAAATGCACACTTTTTCGGATAAAGTTTAACATTTGTAACCAGAAATTTCTTCAGCTTAAACCAAAGAAGCAGGCTTAAAAACGTTTCAGAAACATGACAAAAATACAAAATCAGGAAAACTTTTTATATGCAACTTTTTATTAAATATTTGCATATGACACAATAAAAAAACCTTTTTTTTTTTTGCAAATTTGAAAAAAATTGTACCTACGAAATTTTGTTTATTATTTTGGAACCAATAGGATTTCAAACCTTCCTTTCCTCCACTTTTTGTATGCCAACCCTTAAACATTTTCACTATGCCCTAATATACTTGCTTCGAAAAGCGCACATACGTGATTGCGTTACAAAGAAAAAGTTTTCTAAATATTATTTATAATTTTTTATTTCAATTCTAAAAATTGATGGGTACATAACTGTTTCTAAGTGCCTTTAATTTGAGTTCCAACACTTTCTACTCGACGTCTCATCTCGTGTTCATTCAAAGTTCTAAGTATTGAAATTTAAACCCCCTATCTATACAATTATTAAAACAAAACGCATGTTTAACATATATGACGTGACATCTGGGTCAAACGTTTTAGTAACAATTATCATATCGATTAACGATCTGCCGTCTCGTTTCTTACGAGCGCTGATTCATTAATATCGTCAGCATGGCTCGTTTGCACACCCTATAATGACTTTGTAATAATTAGCAGGGATTAATAGTTCTTTGTACCTCTCAATAAATTTCGATCAATAGAATTGCACTATTTGTACTTTATACCACACTTTATGATAGACATATTTGAACTTTATTAATACAGAATTCAGATGTCATTTTAACTCGTAAGGTTTACCTCTTTTCAAGTGAAGAACAATGTTCTGCAAGGCGAAAGTGTACCTATCTCGAGGGCACGGTGCCTGATTATTAAGTACTCATAAATTGAAGGATTGTAGGAAGAACTGGTAAGTATTTGAGACTTTTAGTAAGTATTTGAGTAAAAATAAGGCATTTTGACTTGAATTGGACTTCAAGACAGCTAATGCATGTTTCGCTCGCGGACAGGGACGTGATTTAGAAGTCGTTGATAAAAGTCTTACGTTTAGGTTGAAATTCTCGATGGGGGCTACATGCCAAGTCGTTTTGAACTTGTCTTAAGGGCATTGAAATCAGGCCCTTATGATCTAAAACAGATGTATTTATTTGTTGTTGAGTAAAATGAGACCTTTTAAATTTCGGGTTGGGGTCTGATACCAACGCCATTAAGAGGAAAAGTGTTATTCTAAGTCTTCATAAAAATATACCGAATTTTTCATGAAGAAAATTACATCACGAATTATTGATGCAGGACTTTAGAAATTATGAATTAGGCTCTAATATTGCAGGGACAAAATTACAAAAATTTTCGTTTGTAAATATAATATCCATTATGCTAACATTGGGACTAAATAGTTGACATCTGATATGGATTAAAATTTTACAATAGATAAAACTTGTAATTTTGTAATAATTAATTTGAAAGTTAAAAATTCGGAATTTATGGATCTGAACAACTAAAAATAACTAAAATTTTTTGGTGAGATAACCATGATCGGCCAAAATCCTATTTGAGAATGTAAGCTTCAATTTCCAATTAATCAAGTCTCGTGATTGAATAATATTGCAAAATTATTGCGGTAATAAACAGCTTTTAAATTGAAAATTCTCCATTTTGTGTGAAATTGTATGAAGAAAATGCAAAATTACATTTTAACGTAAAATTAAGAAAAAAAGAGTGAAATTCAATCTCCGTGTAAAAATTCCCTTTGAGAACGTAGTTTTCCATTATATTTTGGTAAAATTACTTTTAAAAAAATAGTGAGATCTGTAATGATGAAAAAAAATTAAAATTGATATTGTAATTGTTCTACACTATTGCACTATCAATAACAACGCTGCTGAAAAGTTCGAGAAAGAAATAAAAGTTTAAAAAAAGTAAAGTTTCTTTAAAATGTTCAAAAATATTTGGCATTGTTTGGCGATACTTTTCTAGAAGACAATACCCCTGCATAAAGTTATATTGACAGTGGTATGTCCCCTTAAATAAAGGAATTGTGGAATAAAAATAAGACAAAATATAATTATAACGAATTAAAAAGAAAATAGTATTGCTATACTGTAATACCATTAGATTTTTTTAAAATAATTACATAATGCATTTTAATGAAAACATTACTGTTAAAAATATTTAGATAAAATTGTGTTTGCAATATTAAATTATTTTTCAGTTTTCTTCAGATCAAGTCAATTAGTTTATTCTCTTTTAGTTATTAATGCTATGTTTTTCCTGCGTCATTTATATTATTATTTATTTATTCTTCATTTAAATTTCATTATTTATTAATTCTCATTGTTCTACTTCATCTATTGCATTGTACTTTATTGCATACACTTTCTTTTTCTTGATAATCAAACTGAGGTTTTAAATTGTAAATATAATTTTGAAAGTTCCCGCACTACGAACGTAGTGCCGCGCAACGCAGTTTTCTCGTGCTTGGGAATAGAGTTTAGAGTCGGTAATATTACTTCGAGAACGGTAACGAGAACGAGAATATTGCCGAGAATATAACCGAGAAATAAATTTTCTGAAAATTTATGAGAATTTAAGAATTAATTCTGTAAATCAAAAAATTAAATTTATTCGTTAACCTAGAACGACTTTTTAATGTTAAAATGATTAGAAACATATTTTAAGTATAAACTAGGCACCCAGTCAAGTATAAGTATATCTATGTTAAGATAGAATTTATGAGAACGATCCAAAGTCAACATAACCTCAAATTTCTACTTTATTTTTGATAAATTGGCGGTAAATGCCAATTTTTTTAGTTATTGCAACACAAAATTTGAATATTTGAATAGTCAAACTTCTTCTGTGTATTTTTCTTTATTTATAAATATATTTGTATAAGTAAATAACTTATATGTAACTATGTAAATAACGTAAACAATAACAATATTGTTATAAATCATATATTCTTATATTCTCTAAAATTCTTTAAAATTCTCATAAATTCTGCCATATTCTCCGTTATATAACCCGAACTTATATTCTCGAGAATTTAAGAACTATACTTGGGAATGGCTTCAGTGCGTACGAGTATGGGCATAATACGTCCAAAGTGTTTGCTGAAAAAACACATTGATAAAGCATCTTATGGAAAAGGTAAGTTTGATTAATATTTTGATTTACATTTTCATTGGTGATTGTCTATAAAATACTTGTACGGTTTTTCTTTTGTTTAAATAAAGAGGAAAATAAATTTTCAGTGAAGTTAGACAGGTTATGGAGGCTCATCCCTGATGAAATCCCTGATAAAAATGCACGCTGAAAATGAATAAAGCTTTACTTTACTAAGGGCAATTTACAACTAAATTTTGAACTTTTAAATTTTCTAAATTATTATTTTCAACCACATTGAAATTGTTTTATTTCTTCCTTTAAAAAATGTAAACCATTCACATTAAACGTAAATTTGACATATATATTGTGGACACGTTATAATATTTCAAATATCAATGAGTTATCAATAATTATTATTATTAGGTATTGTAATAAATTTTTCAGGATTTCAGGAAATATCGCCAGATTTCATAGAATTTCAAGGGATTTAATAATATTTTAGGGGTCTTTAAAGAATTTATTCAAGAGAAGTGAGGTATTTCGTAGGGTTTCTAAGATTTGAAGAGATTTGAAATTATTAGTCCCCGACTAAAGCCCTTATAGTTTCGGTCGGATGTCCGTCCGTCCGTCGTACTTTTTCCCAAGGAAGGGAAGTTAGGGGACGGGAAAGTAGGGGCAGGAAAGTTTGCGATGAAGAGGTTTCAATGACTTCATTATTTTCTTTTTAAGGAAAATAATTTCGAAAAATAATTTTAAAAATTAAAAATTTTTTTTTTAAATTAAAAACAATTTTTTTTTAATTAAAAAAAATGTATTTTCTAAAAATTTGTTTCTATGAAATTGTTATTACGTTATCATGTTACACAAATTTTTGTTGTTTAATCTTTTTCCAACTTGAATTAACATCTTACAGGCTACGTAACCTAGGTGCTCGGCGCCTACTTTGACTAATTTTTTAATTCACTTGAATTCTTCTAAATTTACTCAATTCTACTTAAATCCATGGATTTTTAACATTTTTTGAAAGTTTTTATTTAATTGTTCCTGAGAATCAATTAACAAAATGATCAAAGGCTTTGAAATATTTTAGGGTATTTTCCCAGGTTCCTGGGCATTTTCAAGATCTTGAAACAATTTCAAATACTTAAAAGTATTTTGAATATTTTAGGTTATTTTAGAAGATTACAAAGAAACTTTTAGTGGACTTTAGTAATTTAATGGGATTTCAAAGGAATTGAAATATTTAAGGGTATTGTAAAAGATTCCCAGGAATTCTCAAGAGCTTTGAAAAGTTTCAAGGGATTTCAAAAGATATCAGAGGATTTTAAATATTTTAAATTTTTTTATTTATGTAAATAGTTTGAAGGGTTCCAAAGGTTTTAATAATTTCAAGGTATTTTAATAAATTTGCATATGGTTTAAAAGAAATTCGGAAGATATGGAAACATTTTAGAGGACCTGTAAGGTTATAGGATATTTTTAAAGATTCCAAGGTATCTTATAACATTTCCGAGGAGTTCAATGATTTTATAGGGTCTCTTAGGCGTTCTCAAGGAATTTTCCAGGATTTCAAGAAGTATTATCAGATATCATGTAATTTTACGGGCTTTCGTAAATTGAATTCTTCTCGTTTTCTAAAATTTCTCTGTATTCACTCAAATTTTACTGAAGTGAATGGATTTTTTCGATTTTAGAAAACTTGTCTAGTTCATTTGAATTCTTTTGAATTTAACTTGTATTATTCTGTAGTTATTAGTAACTTTTTTAATAAGAAATTACTAGGATTTCAAAGATTTGAAGACATTTCAAATTGTTTTTTGGAATTCGCCCTGAATTATTATTAATTTACCGTACAATCTTTTTAATTTTTTGTAATTCTCTTGATTTTTAGAATTTCTTAGCCCCGGTTTCGGTCGGGTGTCCGGCCGTCCGTCTATCGTAAAGAAAAAATATTACAACAAATTATGTATGGAGAAACCAGTAAAATACTATTCTAAAAAAATTCACAAATTTGTTCTTTTCAGAATGATTCTAGGGACAATTTTGTGACATTACTCTATTTTCGCTTTATTTTAAAAAGTGGATATGCTAAAATATTTGGTGTACTTTTAATAAACTTTTCTGTACCATTTTGCAGATGCTGTCTTTCTAGACTTGGTCCTCAGATAGAACCAAAAAGAAAGCCATTCTTCTAGAGGGAAGGAATAATTTATTGTCTGATGCCATACGGAAAGGTAGTGCTAAACTGAAAACGGACGGGGTAAAACTTGTGCTGGAAGAAGATGGTACAGATATTGACGACGATGACTTGTTGCGTCACTGTCAATCTCAACCATTAATTTTATTAGCTGAATCTGAAGAATGATACAAAGCAAACTCTTCTGAACATAAAGATGAAGAAAATCTCAATTCTACGCCTGGACCTGCGGAACACGTAGAAGATCAAGGTGCGATTCCTGAAGAAGTCTTGTCACCAGCAGGACCATTAACAGAACAAAACATTCTTAATAAGGAATCCGAAAATCCAGACTCGAAGAAAGAAAACGTCGACATATCATAGTACTTACAAGAGAAGCGAAATGGTCATTTGGTCCAGTTAGAAGCGCAGAGTCGAGTAGAGACTACACGCTCTTCTGTGGTGCAAAAAATCGTAGATGAAATGAGATTGCATGATGATGATGGAAATATAAGCCTTACAAGGTTAACAGACAGTGATACTATAATATGATAATCTGTTTAAATCGTTTCCCAAAATTGTATAAGACCGAAGCAATTTCAAATCTGGCAGGTTCTACACTTGAAGTAACAGAAACTCTCGTTGACGAAATATTATTTTTTAGAGGAAATTAGGCGATACGTATTTTTCCGATTTGCAAAACAAAAAAAATTCTTCGGAGTTATACGTAGTTGAATTTTGTGCTTTGTTTCTCAAAAAACCCAAATTTTGTTTACACCTCAGTAACTTTTGAACTCTTTGAGATAGTTATTGTCTTCTTTTTTATTTTAATAGCGTCTGTTATCTTCTTTTGATATACACCGTCAAATTTAAAAAAGGTTCAAAATTAGCAAAATGTCAGTGGGTTTTCTGACAATATTAAAAGTCGATTTTCTCAAAAACGGAGATTTATATTTTTTTCAAATTTTTTGCGGAATTTGTTTTTTCACGAGAAAAGACGTCTTGTGAGTTTTGTACTAAAGAAATGTCAAGATACAAGTCAGAACGTCTAAAAAAGTTCTGTAAAAAAATATCTTGTTTTCTTGCAATATCCTGCATTGTTTACGACAAAGATTAAAAAATTCTATTTTTAGGACAAAAAATTCGACAGCTTCAAAAAGGATTTAGCCCACATAAGGCTGATAGGATACATTTATTCTATTAGCAGAACTTTTATAAAAATATTAGGCAAAATGAATTTTGATGACATTCCTGCTTAACTACGAGAGATGCCGTATCAGATTTGTGCGGACTAAACCGCTTTGAAAGATATCGTAAAAGAGCTAGATATATTTTTCATAGCACTTTTTTTGACGTGTGAACTTTTATTTGAAAATTTTCTTGTGTCTCTCGTTGTTTGCGAGAAAAATTAGAATATTCAGTTTTATGAAAGAAATCAATCCCCTGGCCACAAAATGTATATAGCTTGCATGAAAGTCATCAGATTTCTTCCTCAGGAAAGAATACATCCAAATCAGAAATTTGCAAACAAATATAATTTCGGGTTTTTTGAGAAAATCAGCTTTTAATATTTTCCGAAAAGCCAGCGCCTTTTTGGTTATTTTTGACCTTTTTAAAATTTTTGTTTAATTTAAAAATAAGACAATAAACTCTATCAAAATAAAAAAAGAGAGCGATAAATATCTCAATAAGGCCAAAAGTTATCGAGATTAAAAAAATGTGGGTCTTTTTGAAAAACAAAGCACAAAATTTAAATTTTTAATTAGCAAGTTCAAAGCTTCGTAGACAAATTTTTCTCGCAAATCGGAAAAATACGTATCGCCTAATTTCCTCAAAAAAAAAACATATTTCATTCTCGAGACATTCTACAACTTAAAATGGAACTACTTTGAAATGAATTCGGTCATAAATATTACTTAATAATTAGTATCAGATTAGTTTGTTTGATGCGACGTATGATTAGTCCGTGCTTCGTATGGCTGTATAAAAATAAGGCATTTATTGTTCTGCATATAAGAACCTAATTTTTACTCAATGAAATTTATTGAAATAATTTATTAGTACTTTTCATTAGTTAATAATTAATTAATTCCTTATTTTCACATATGTATCGCGAGGTTTTAGTCGTTCGCCAAAGGTAGCATTTAATAATTTGTTAACTACGTTTTCACGTTCATAGTTCAAAAACTGTTGTTTTAAGAAAGTATTTAAATAAGTATGTATTCGCGATAAATAATGTTATACTTTTCCTAATTTCAGTCTACCTTTCCTAACCCTCCCTAGCGGACCGAATGAACGGAACGGATACGCTACAGCGTATCCTTAAAGTATCCAC
>CAKNWW010231414.1:0-19611 GCA_932074435.1 Andricus kollari
GCACGTGAGAAGTTTAAAAACAAAATTGAAGATTTTCTCAAATTTTCTACCTCAACTTCAACTTTTAGCACGACCTAGAAACTTTTTTTCAAAAACCTCAAAATTACACTACATCGAGCCTGAAATCTCATCTTTTACATCTTTAATTGTACAGTAATGGTGTCAATTGTGAGTAATTCAGCTCAGATACAATTGAACATTTTCAATCATATCTCGGGTACCCATGCAGATTTTTTGAGTTTTCTTGGCTTAAATTAAAGATCAGATTTCAGGCTAGATGTCGTATGATTTTGAGATTTTAAAAAAAATTTCCCTAGGTCGTGCTAAAAGTTGAAGTTAAGAGAGAAAATTTGAGAAAATCTTGAATTATGTTTTTAAACTTCTCACGTATTGTATTATTTTCACCGAAATATCGTGGTTCGAATTCAGCAGTGATTTTTAATAGCGCTCACAAGAGTGCACATTTCATGCAATATTATGCACGATCTGTGCAAGGGACATATCTTTATTTCAGAAACATTTCTTAGAAATGTTTCAAAAATATTGCGAACCTTACAAGAAACCTTGCAGAAATCTTACAGCAATATATCATGCTGTGTGGGTAACTTTACTAACCTGTATTTTCTGGAGGAAATATCAATAAATAGGCCTAAGTAGATAGTACAAATATAAACAATTGTATTTTTAAAGTGAAAAAATAAATCCATCAAAGTACCACCCTTTCTCAGTATTAAAAAAAAGTACATTGTTTGATTGAGATTTGAGAAGTCGGCGGATTTTTGTCCCAAAGAAGTATTTTTTTCCACTATGCGTCGTATATAGTTCGATTACTCCAAATAACAGTTTTGAGTCAGTCCTTTTGAAAACTACCAGTCAGAACGGTCTTTGGTCGTTTCAAAAGGGCCAGAACGCGTTCTGGTATTATCAAAAATGCCAGAACGCGTTCTGGTCGTTTTGAAAACGACAAAAACGACAGTAGCTTTCCAACGCATGTCGGATGTTTGGAACGATGGAATAATAATCAAGTTACGCCATCTCTTAGAAAACCGCACGAATTAAGTTATAGGTCCAATATTTCGAATACAACCGGATAAAAAACCAGACAGAAAATGTTGTATACACCGACCCAGTTCCGCATAGAACCAGATTTAAAACCAGACACAAATACCGTATAAAAATCCAGATAGATGCCAAGAAATTCCTAATTCTATCCGTCTCTAACGGATCCCACCTGTCATTTTAAGCAGGGTACAGTTATATTATAATGATATTATTGATGGACACAATGGAGACCTACGTGATGCTTAGTTACACTATAGCAAGTAATTTTCAAGGCAAAAATAGGTTGATCATGGGTTTAAAATGGAAAAATCAGCGTGATGTATTTTTAAAGTTTCAAAATCATTACTTTTGACGTAAAGCTAATTAAAAAATGTTTCAAAAACACTCATACAAAAGTCAAATTGATCAGCATTATGAGAAGTTATGATTAATTAAATAATGACGCTCGAGTTAAAATGTCGAAATTTGAGCCCCTGTATGTTGACAGCCCGTCATTCTAGAGGTATCTCCGTTGGAAAAATAAAAGAGGTCCACTAGGACTAAAACTTGGCGGTAGTAAATAGGAAGGATAAAATAATATATAATATATAGGTGGTAGATAGAATTATTAAAATTCAAATAATTCGCTTAAAAGATATGGTATTTGAGAGTTGACAGTTACATTTACAGATTTAATTTTTTTCTTCTCAGCAAATTTGAAAATTATGTGAAAACCAAGTACACATTTTTGAAATCTACAAGAATTTTGTATCATATCTTTAAAATACTACATAGTCTGTTCGGCATAGGTCAGAATTGCGCACTTCGCGGAATAAGCAGAAGAAATTTATTTCTTTATCTTTTGGACACCCTAAAGGGTGCTTTTAGAACTAATGAGAACTAATTTATAACTAATGTGGCAAGCAAAAATACAACTAGTTGTCAAAATTTCTTAAAATTGATATTTGGGCTTTTTGTAAGATTTATGATTACAATGTGATATGTATAAAAACTATTATTTTTGTGATTTTTAAATTTTTTCTTGTGCAAACCCAGTTTTTCATTATCAGCCGCGTACTATGTCAACTGCCTGATGAGCTAAACATTTAAAAATTTTATAACGATGTTTAAAACCTCTTGCAAGTTTACTGAGACAAAGACTTCTGAATGTTTGAGATGTTCTGTACATCTTGCGTGCACATTGCCTGCAGCCGAAATTATATTAGGATGCATAGATGCATATTCCATATTCCTTCAGATTGTTTCTACTTCATGCCATAGCTCGCTGTACTATGGCATTTAAGATGATCACAGCCCAATATGTCTCAGGCATATTTGGTCTTGAGTTCGAATTTTTCGGCGAAACTTTCTACATGGGGCTGTCCCGGTATGTATCATCAGTCACGGGCGCATTTTTATAATGCATTCAAGTTATCTGATGAGAGTAGTATGCCTAATATGTCACAGTGGGAAGTCTGCTTATTATTATTATTTTTTTTTTAACTTTTTCTCGGATTTTTATCCCGGTTTTTTTGTCACCAGCCACTGACTAAGTCAAGTGCCTGATTAGTAAACCATGATACGCATTAAATTAATACGATGTTTGAAATCTCTTGCGACGATGTTGTAGTAGGCATAAAATTAAGAGCATGATGTTTGAAACTCATATTTATCGCTGTTGTCCTGACACAGCGACTGAGTATGTTGAAGGTGAAATCAGTCGCATCTGGATGCTTTTTTAGAGCTTTCTGAGCTGCTGCCAGTACCCTACTGACTTCTAGATGTTCAAGATATTCAGTGAATCTTTCGTGCGTTGATGAACATCCTCGTGATCATCTATTTTGAACTCATAAGACATACTATGTAGTGTTTTGCTCAATGGGTTCAACGCTAAACAGAACCACAATGCACGGAAGGAGTCTTCTTTAAAGATATGCGTTGTATTCTGTATTCGTCTAGTTATCTTTGATTGTCCATAGTCAAAACACTTGATTCTTGTACCCTAAACCACCATCGCATGACATAGGAAGTCGATGATGCGTGGGCAGACTTCGTAAACTTTTAAGGCTTCAAGAAAATAGTCATATGGTACGGGAGGAAACGCTTGTTTGTAGTCAATGTATGGCATGTGCAATTTTCTTTGATGCTTACGTGTTTGCGTCATTGTAACATCGTATACGGCGACTAGATCTTTACTGCCCCGCGAGTTTTTGCAACATTCTTTTTGTTCATCTGTGAGGATATCATTGTCGTCGATGTGAGAATATAACTATCTGCAATTGCAGCTGTAAGGAATTTATAAATTGTTGAAAGACAGGCTATCGGTCGAAATTCAGATAGATTTTGAGCGTCTGGTTCTTAGGCAACATATACGTAGTACGTCTGGGCATAAATCCTGGCTTCAGATCTGGATGTTCGATGATCTTCTGGAAACCTCTTGCCAACGTAGGATGCAAACTTGCAAGGTACTTGTACCAGAAATTCTCCACCATGTCCGGATCAGGAGCTTTCCAGTTAGATGCTCTTTTCAAAACCGCTGAAACATCTGAAACTGTGATGTTGGTAAGCCTTATTTCAGGGTTATTTCTTGCTCTTTCTTTCTCTAGTTGGGAGCACATAGCGTCTAAATTCCTTCTGTTTGTTTTTCCGTTAACAACCGAACAGTAGACAGTCATGTCTTCCAATTGAGGGACTTCGGTGTCTGGCTGCTTATGTTGCTTTACACTAATTTCAAGGTAGAACTTTTTTTCATCTGCCTGAAAGGTTCGATTTTGGTGCCGCCTTGCACTAGTCTTATTGTGCATTATATTTTATTGCTTTACCAGTCACCGTTTGATCTTCCAGTATAGCTTCCTGCAGCTGATGTTCATTATCGACTTTTTTCCACACCAAATCAACCTATCGTATAATCCTTATTGCTCGGTCTTCTGAGATGAGTAGATTATGACTGATGTCCTTTACCTGAACGATAAGATCTCATAGTGCAACATTCATTATATGAGGGTACTTTGCTACAAACTTCGTCCTTTGTATCCTTTTCGTTTTTAGTTTCGAACTTCGCACATTCATAATAGAGACGCACCAATTCCTCTTTCATTGTGGTAATCCAGTTGACGCTCTGCCACGGTATTTCTGTTAAGGTTTGCTGGCTGCAAATTGCTAACGCTAGCCAAAGTATCCTCAGCAGGCACAGTTGATGTACCACGATCCATAAGAAGCGACCATATTTCAAAATATTAAAAATACTCTTCACGTTTTTTATGGGTTTTGGTGTTCCTCTTAGTCCCTTTGCTCTTCGTTTATGCCTGTCCGTTTATGCCTCTTCGACAGGGTTATTATTATTCATTATTATTGATTTATTTTATTATAAGAAGTTGTAGTTTTCAGAAGCTATGATCATGTTTTCGTAAAGCAATCAATCCCGACGCGGCATTCATTGGAAATTTACGCGCGATAATATCGTCCAACACTGTTCCTTGGAGTCACGTCTCTAGCCGCGGATGACCTTACGCGGCAGATGCGACAGTTGGAGATAAAGGTTTCACCTCTGGCGGACCAGATGAAGTGATCCCAGAAGAACAGCCTTTTGCATCCGCTTCGCGATGGAATGAGCCTGACGCGGGCAAGCCGGAATCTTGTTGAGTTGGCTAAAAAATTAAGCTTTCATACCTCCAAGACAGCCAATTATGAGAACTACAAGATGTACTTTGTAGCCTTGGTACAGTCTGCTCAGCTCGAAAACAAGTGCTTGATATTTCGCCCGTTTTTCTTCCTCCTTTGCCGTGATATTACCATCGGCTGGTGCCGATATTTCAATCACGTACATGATCTAGGTCTCCAGATCTACGAGGACAATATCAGGCTTCGTAGCACTGATACGTTAAGTGGCGGAGAATGAGAAATTCCAGTAGATCTTACACTGCTTATTCTCCACAACGGACTCGAATTCCCCCTGGGCGTATGCCAAAACGGGTAATAGATCAACATCATAGAAGTGCCTCAGATGGTAATATAACACTTTTAGAGACGCATTATGTCTCTCTACGTACCCGTAGCGTGCATACTTTGAGCATTCACTAATAACATTTTCAAGTGTTTCTAGCTCTTGCTTGCATGCTTGGCAGTTGTATCGTCTACAGGTACATTCATTATGCGCTCGCGGTAAACTAATGTGTCTATAACGCCGTCTTAACAGGCAAAAAGAAATCCCTCAGTCTTCGATCTCAATACAGCAGGCTTGAGAAAAATGTTGGACAGACCCATCGGGAGCTTTTCTCTACGTATGATGCCGTAGAATTTACCATGAATGGGCTTGTCAGTACGTTCTCTTAGTAGAATCGTATGTTCTGCTTCCTGTATACGACTTTTGAGCACCAGAGGTGTTAGTGATGCTAGGCCATGTGTAGTCAAAGTAAAATCAATTGGGAGACCAAGCGCCTCTGCGGCCCTATGTGCGGCACGGTATGGAAACACCGCAGCATTGACGACTTCATGTTGATGTACGAGTCGCATAAGAGAATCTGTGCTATTTATAACTGAGCAGGCTGTAACTAGATCCGTTCTTCGATGAAGACACTCCAAGCTTAGAAAGCCTCTGCCCCCTTTATTTCGAGGAAGGTATATTCGAGGTACGGAAGATCTAGGATGATGACTTCGATGGTTTGTTATCATCTTGCGTGGGCTTCGCTCAAGTTGCTTCAACTCATCGACGTTCCATTTTACTGTACCAAACGTGTAAAGTAGTATAGGAACGGCCAGCATATTGATCGCCTGGATCTTATTCTTTCCAGATAATTCGGAAGCCCTTTTTCAAGGGCCGTTTTGAACAAGTGCACATTTGTCCAGTCCGAAGCTCATACCAGTCGCTTTAGAGTACCAATTTATCGCCTCCAAAAGGATGTTAAGGTCCTCTTTCGAGGAAGCAAAGAGTTTAAGGACGTCCATGTATAAAAGGTGGTTGACTTTATATTCTCTTCTCTTCGGCGG
Organism: Andricus kollari; assembly: GCA_932074435.1. NCBI lineage: Eukaryota > Metazoa > Arthropoda > Insecta > Hymenoptera > Cynipidae > Andricus > Andricus kollari. Next base: position 6,028 of record CAKNWW010231414.1, read on the forward strand.
GCCACATAGGCATTGAGAGCTTTTGCCTCGGAGCACAATAGATAGAGGCAAGAGGGAGATGCAGAAAAGTATCGGACTCAGAGATTCCCTTTGGAAGACCCCGCTCTTATATATGATATAGCTGGTAATCACTTGTCTCTTGTCAGATGTTATGACAAATCTTGTCCACCACAAGAGCATAAGCTCTTTTATGCATCTCACTATTTTTGCATGCAACTCTAGGCCGATTTATGAAGTTTCAAAAAAATTGGTGTATTATGTTTATATGAGCATTCTTGATCAACCAATGTCGACTTGGAAAGTTAAAAAAAGGTTACATCACCATTGTTCATATCAACAAAACTTTTTTTTTATTTGGAATATAACACTACCGTATGTTAAAATGTTATTCACTGGAACAGAACACATCGACTGACATCTTGATAGGCTCTCTCATTTTCTGAAAATAAGATTTTGGGTAAGACAGAAACATAAGTTTCAAAGATATTGAAAGTATCCATTTTTTTATTTTGTCAGAGAAAAATCTCCCTTTTTGAGGAAGAAAATTTATTTGAAACATATAAGGAAGCAAAATGCTCATAAAATGAGCCCAAATAAATACACCCTTAGTGATTACATCCATAGTACTTCGCAACGGTATTTCCATTTTTGCTTCCTCATAGAGGAAGCTTTGTAATGGTAACATTTTCCAAAAAATTTCAATTTGTTTAATTAAACCTTCCTCAGTTTAAAAATGTCTAATATAATGTTTTAAGCAATTGTCCGGATGTTTGTGTGCGTGTGTGTGCGTGGATGTGTGTGTGGGTGTAACACTTTTTCGGGAACACGATAACTTAATAGCGGTTCCGATAAATTGATGAAATTTGAATCGATTGACCTATAATATTAATACATTTTAATAAAGAGTAAGGAAGTTAGGGCAATTTATATATTTTTGAAATCGATTTTTATAGCAGAAATTTTGTAGTTCTCATAATTTAAAGTTGATGAGAGAATAGAAAAGATGTGTTGATTCGAGACGAATCGATTGACCTGTAATATTGATACATTTTATTGATGAGTAAGAAAGCTATGGCAATGCATAATATTTGAAAATGCTGTTTTTTATATTAAAACTTTTTTCTTTAACATAATTCAAAAATGATGAAAGATTAAAAAAAATTCCTTGGTTCGAGACGAATCGATTTACCTTAAATAATAAGACATTTTATTTAAGAGTAAGGAAGTTATGGTCGCTTATATTATATTGATAAACGATTTTTATAGTAAAAACTTTCTCATTCTCATAATTCAAAGTTAATGTGAGAATAGAAAAGATGTGTTGATTCGAGACGAATCGATGGACTTATAATATTGAAACATTTTATTGAACAGTATGGAAGCTATGGTAATGCATAATATTTGAAAAATCGGTTTTATGCAGTAAAACTTTTTTCATTAACATAATTCAAAGTTGATACAAGGATATAATAGAGTCTTCGGTTCGAGACGAATCGATTGAACTACAATATCAATAGATTTTATTAAAGAGTAGGGAAGTTATGGTAATTTATATAATTTTGAAATCGATTTTTAATGTAAACATTTTTTAATTCTCATTTGGCGAGAAAATAGAAAAGATGTGTTGATTTGAGACAAATTGATTGACCCATAATATTGATACGTTTTATTGAAGATTAAGGAAGCTATGGTAATGCATAATATTCGAAAACACGGATTTTTATGGTAAAACTTTTTTCTTTTACATAATTCAAAGTTGATGAAAGAATAAAAAAATTTCCTTTGAGGTCAGTCGGTGGGTTGAGACTGATTCAAAAGTTATTAAATTAAATAAAGGAAGAAAACTAATTTGCAAAAGGAAAAGCAAACTAATTTCAAAATTAAAGTGAAGGTTTATTGCTAATACTATTTATATTGGAAGTTCACGTCTTATTCTAGCCGTGTGGGTATTGAGATTTTTTAGCATGAGATGCCACTGGGGGCAGCAAGTGTGTTGGGTGGTCCAATCGTGGGGATGGAGACGATGTGGCTTGTGGCGAAGTCAGGGGAGATATGAGTTCTTGGTGTTGCGGACCGTACATTTATGGGCGTCGCTTCGGCGGCGGCGCAGCACTCGCGACGCAGCTGAGTGGGGTTTACTAGCGAAGATCGTTTCGTCAATGACGCTGGGAGGGGGTTTCGCGCGATTGGTTCACTCTCGCCACGCCAAAGTATATGAGCATCGGACCCAACCCTAACAGCCTAACTGCCCCTACCTCCGACAGGTTCGAGGATTTAGCTAGCCGTTTCTGTAATGTGACCTGTTGGCAAAATCAATACCCTCAGTTGACATGTAGGGGTTTTCTAAAAATCTCTATGGAGTTTCGCAGTGTCAGGTACATTTTGAATGGCCTGACAATGACTCTCTATGAGTTCATTTTAGCTGATTGTATTTCGTTAGTATATCTTGCTACATGAACCTTATACAAATCACAGTTTCCAGTTTTCATGGCTCTATTAAATAGTCCCCTAGTCTCTTTTTTCAAAAACTGAAGGCTACAATTCCGCCAAGGAGCGTCATTGTCTGGCTTTCTAATACAAAGAGGACAATTATCCTCATAAGATATATGTATGACCCTATTTACTATATCCACAGCAAACTACAGCTATAAAAAGCCGTTGTCATTGGTCTAGTTACGAGGAAAAAATTCTAAAATTTCGAACAGACTAGTGTATCCATTTGTCTGATACGAATAGGTCATATTACAAATATTTGGCAGATTTGTCATCAGACTCTCCAAGCTCCAGTAGGAAACGTCTGCGATGAATGGCTTCTTTGGTCGCTTCGCTCATCGCCATATATTCAGCCTCCATTGTTGACAAGGTAACCGTACGTTGCTTCCTTGAATCTCAAGCAAGTACTCCACCGCTCATAGAGAAAGCACAACCTGTAAATTAGCCCCTGTCGTCAATAGAGCCATCCAATCCGCATCCACATAGCCCACCAGAGGACTGTCGTCACGTCTGTAGAAGATCCCGTAATCATCTGTGCCTTTTAAGTACCGAAGTATCCTCTTCGCTGCCTTCCACCGTGTCTTATTAAAACACTAATTGAAATGACTCAACAGACTAGCCGTGGGAGCGATGTCCGGGCGTGTTGCCACTGACAGATACAGCAGGCATCCGATTAATTCCCGATAAAGAGATTCCTCATATTCTGACTCGGACCACGCGTCACCTCTGACGAACTTCGTACCAACATCTAAAGGGGTTGATATAGGGTTGCACTTTTCCATCCCGAATCGTTGAAGGACATCTGTAATATAAGTTTTCTGGTTGATAAAAATTCCCTCATCGCTTCTCACAAAATCCATTCCCAAAGAACGTTTGGGATTGCCTATGTCCCTTATTTCGAAAAGATCCGATAATTCACGTAAGAATCATGAAATTTCTTTGAGATCGTTAGACATCACGAGAATATCATCAACATAAATGACGATAATCACCAAATCTTTCTTTCTGTGTCAAATCGTCTGTACCAAGCACGACCAGCCTATTTTAGACCGTACAAGGCTTTTATCGTCATACAGACTTTGTTACCTTGGGCCAACTCGTTTAACATGGTCTTGGCTTTGTTGAACAATTGATCCTGGTTTCGTTTTTCGTTGATTATATATTCCAGAACATTGTAAATTCAATCTGGTACCTCCATGAATACTTGTTCATTCAATTCGCTGTTGAGATACGAAGTTGCCATATCAAATTGTCCAAAATGCATACCGTTTTTCGCTGAAAAAGCAATCGTCGTTCTTATAGAGCTTAATCGTGCAACTGGTGCGTAAGTCTCATGGAAATCCTTACCATACTGTTGAGAATAGCCCTTCGCCACGATAATGGCTTTTGTCTTTTCCAGGATACCATTCGTGCCATACTTATTATATAATATAAAACGACTACCAATTACCTTCGATGCCTTGAATCTATCCACTAGACTCCATGTGTCATTCATGAGAATCGAATTCACTTCATCCACGATGGGCGCCATCCATTCGTCTGATTCTCGGCTATCCATTGCTCGATTGACAGGAATCTCAGTTAGGAAAGCGAAATCTGTCTCGATCTCGTTTTCACTGCACGTCATCCCATAGACCTTTCTCGGTCTGCCACGAAGAACTTTGCGCACCAATCGCGATCTACCTCGTCTTGTAGCAATCACCAGATCATCTGCAGGGAAACCTAGAAAATCCTTAACATCGGAAAATTCCTCTTCATTTTCGACGTTGCTAAGTATCTCCAGCTCTTGTTTATTAACCTGGTTGCTAGAATCTTGCTTATTGGCAAGATTAACCTCGCTAAATGTTTCATTGCCCTCAGCTTTTTGACAATTTTCCGTGAATTTGAACACTTTCGAAAATCATTATTTTGTGGACGGAAATCTTCGTAGTCCTTGATCGAACGAACAGGAATTTTGTCCAGGAAACTCACGTCTCTTGATATTTCAACTCTTCTTTCTTTGGGCATCCAAATCCTGTATCCTTTCTATTCCAAGCTATATCCCACGAAAATTCCTTGCCTTGATTTTGGCTCGATTTTTCCTTTACCAGGTGATCTATCAACTACGTAAACTTCACGCCCAAAGCGTTTAAAATTCCATCAACGTTCTATTTCGCCTCTCAGCAACGCCATTTTGCTCTGGATCGTAAGGTACAGTCAACCTTCGTGATATTACGTGCTTTTGGAGTAATTCCTGTAAACTTTTATTATCATACTACTTTCCGTCATCACACTGCAAACTATTTACCTCATTTTCATGCTGCGTGTCCATCATAGCTCTAAAAATGTTAAATTCATCCATTACCAAATCCTTGTGGCTGATAAATTGTACCTCACACCATCTGAACGAATCGACGATGAAAGTGACAAAAAAAAACGCTTCTTTGCATGTGAAGCAACACGCATCGGACCGCAAACGTCAGAGTGAATAAGCTTCATTGATGCCCTTAACGTCGATTCATTTCATAGATCCCGTCCTAATAGCCTGACGAAGAGATTGAACATTCAGGTGTCCCATGCAAATGGGCCAGTCTTCTAGAGAATTTTTCTTCGGAATCCTCTCTGCGACATCTGCTTCGAAAATATTCTTGCATTCGGGACCAGTAGAATCTCGGAGAAAATACAAATGGTTTTTACGTTTTGCGGTAAGTAATACGTTTCCGTGGCAATTAATAACCTCGGCTTTGGTTTTACTGAACAGGACATTGTGTCCCTTATTAGTAATTTTCCCGATCGAAACGAGATTCTTGTGCAAGTCTGGAACATACAAAGTATTACTCAATGTTATTACTTTTCTCTCACCATTCAGTTTCTTCGCGGTTTTCACAGTGCCTTTTCCCAATATTTCAGTAGACGCAATGCTACTACCGAGACCTAACTTTCCCCGATCATAGTTTTGATCCATTTCCGTGAACGAATTGACATCCTTGCACATGTGAGATGTGCACCCACTGTCAAAACACCAAGCATCACAATCTACGCTATTTCCGGTTTGAAAAACTTTGACTTCTGGCGAGTTCGATGACGCGAACAGACTCATATTTTCAGCACCATTCGCGGATTGTCCTGTCAGCTTTTTCGCATTGTTGCAGTTTTTCGCCCCGTGTCCTATCTCACCGCACTTAAAACACTTCACTTTCGAATCCTTTTTCGCATTTTCATCTTTATCTCCTTTGCTATGCTGGGTTTGTTTACTTTTGTTTCCAAAATTTCACACAGCCATTGCATTCTGTACTGAATTTCGACTTTCTTCTTTTCGCGCATCAAAATCTTCCGAAATTTTGATTCGAAGCATTTCAAGAGATGGCAATTCGTCACGTGACGACATCGCGCACCAAAAATTCTCGAAGTTTTCCGGCAAGCTGCACAGAAGTAAAACAGCCAATCAATCCTTATTGCTCAAAAAAGAAAATCACTCGAGTCTTGATCTGAACAAAATTTCTATTTCTCTATTTTTCTAACTGTAACGGTAAAAAATCAATATATGAGAGTGTTGCCCTAGCACCCTCAACATATGAACGTCAGAGATTGGACGAAACTCTTACAATTAATAAGTTCAACAAATATTGTTAATATTACAAACGTACTAAAAATAAAATTATGTGTATTATTTAGACACTACAAATAATAGGTATTGTATTATTGTGTACGTCGCATAGAAATGAAAATACAAAAATACAAATAGAAATATTTTACATGTTGCGTAAATGCTGCTTCTGAAATTTATTCTACACCATTTTTTAGATTTCTTGTCTACTCTAGAAATAAGAAGATTAGTAAAAACTTAACAAATGTGTATCCGCGGTAAGTAAATCCCCAATACTAATAAAAAATCATCGCATATGCGCTACTAAATTGTCGAAGTTTAGCTGTTTATAACTAAAATTTCTCGCTGATTAAGATTTTCAGGGAAAATGAATGTTTACAAGAAATTCAAAATCTGACGAATATTGCTATAAACGTGTTTTTATTCACTTACGGCTGTTGGACGCAAGCCCTAACCTCATAACTGAATCACCTTATTTTACTTAGAGATGTATTCGGGCGGACGAGACAAGAAAACATTGTTTTCAGGAACCATCTCGACTGACGATCGCGAGAACTTGTCCCGTATCTCGTGATTTTGGCCGAGAATCTCGGAAAACGAGCAAGATCGGGTAAGATTTTTGATAAAATTAAAAATTTGACATCTCGCGTAAATATAAAAAATAATTAATTAGAATTTGGAAAATACGGAAGTGGAATCACATGAAAAGAAACAAAAAGGCCAAAAAAGAGTAATGGAAGCTTCTTCTAACCACTTCTAACCACTGCTAACCACTTCATTCATAACATTATTAGGTTAAAAAATTGTAAACAAAATTAAGATTCTTAGGACAGAAAATCTAAAGAAATGCAATCGAATATAAATCAAATTCCTACGAAAAATATAACGAATTTTTGGAAAAATAATACGCACTGTCTATGGTAACGGAATTTTTCGTAACTCTTACTCCTTTTCCAGCTAGCTCAACGCTAACGTTACGAAAAATTCCGTAAACATAGACAGTGCTAAAATAATAAGGTAAACGTCACCGTTATCGTAAAGCCAATTTTCTTGCTTTTTATTTAATTTAAATGCATTAAAATGTTATTCGCTTCTATAAATTGCTAAAAATAACTTTTTATATTATTAAATGTTACTTTTAAAATATTTTTTAACAATATATTCAAATCATAACAAAGTTTTACGGTTATTGATATCGTCACGATTACTGGGACATTTACCATATATTTTAATTTGCTTTATTCTGCTATAAATAATTTTGTTACTAAAATGAATTTCATTTCTCTCTAAAGATTTTATATTTGTTTTCTTGTTTTAATGGTTATGAGAAATTTGACTAATTCCTTTATATTTTCTACACTTTGGAGTTTTAAATTTGTTAACCATTTTCTAACCTTCTCTTTATCAACGAATTGGTTAGATTTGGTAAAATTAGTATACTTAATTACTTGATTTAGTGTAAAATCACGAATTTGATGAGCTCCAAATCGACCATGATTCTTTTCGGCCTTATTATTCGTCGTGAATCCACCTCCATAATTATCCAATTCTGCTACCTTATTTTTCAGATTTACGCGAAATGTCAAACTCAAAATATAAATATAATCCAGAATCTTGCCTTATCTTTCTTGCATATTGAAGTCGGGATGGGATGAGATTAAACAATTGAAAACCAAAAGTTCTCGAGAGAAAAAATAACTCGAATACGGGCAATATCAGGCGAAATACAAGAAATTCTTGTCTCGGCATGCATCGCTTATTTTACTGAATAAATGCCAGAAGGACATTTTTCTTTAGATACTAAACGGTACTCCTTTTTCGAATAAAAAAAGTAAATGCAGAGGGAAGAACTATTCTATATTATAATTTTAGCGTTAAATTAAATTTTAGGATGTAAACTCAAGTAACCTGAACGTTCGCTTTTGGAATTATTTGTCAAATATTTACTTTTCCAATTTATTATTTAGATATTACTTTTGAATCGTAAAACATGCTTCCTATTTCAAACTCTGCGTTAGCCATCACTCACTAAATTTTGTTGGTAAGTTACAAAAAAGATTGAAACTTCCTGACCAGCCGTGTATAAGCCACGAAGAGAGACTAGTAGCAAACATTGCAGTTGGTATTATAACGAGGCCCGGTATAATTGCCTTCATATTATGTGGTAAAAATATTACATTAAACAATTCATCCTTGTAGACGTATTGTGGATTTTGCGAAACCCCGAGTCGTTTGAAGTATCAATTTCGAGAAATATTGGCAAAAATTTTGTATTTTTGCTTGCAATTATTCATCTGTCATTCAGAATGAAGTGTTTCTTACATAAGGTTTGGAATGAGCGACCTCGAAAACCCCTTAAAAGCGTTCAGTTCTTCATTTGAATGAAATCTTGGATTTTGTCCAGCTAAAAAAATTGCTTGGGATACGAAGCACATAATTAATATGAAAAATGAACCTTAGCGGACAGACTAATAATAAAACTACAGAAAAGGCGCTCCTACCTTAGCTTCATATAATGTTGCACCAAAAAAAGGCCATTTTCTCGTACACGTTAGGTATATTCGAACACAGTCCGAAACACTCCGTCCTCTAAGAGAGATCCATTTTTCTTGCAAATTTTCCTGTAATTCTCTAAAAATTAAAAAAAAAATTCTAATTTACTTATGTTTTATAACGCGAAATACTTCACGTGTTCTTGGACTAACCTCAGTTGATCACATTTTATATTGGACCGATACCTAAGGGGATAAAACTTATCTAATGATTGCAGAACCATGTGATTTCCACTTCCTTGACCGCTCCCTCGTGCCTTCTCCACGTTAAATTCACCCAAATCGATCTACAATATTAATATTTGTTACTAAATGAAACCTAATTATTATAACGCATAATCATGCAATCATATTTTAATACTTGAGCCATCAATGCTGCTAGTTCAAACGCTAATTCACGATTTAGTGGAAATTTTCCTTGCACGACTTGTTGATTTACTTGATAACACAGTAATAGTCTCTCTCTATCTGTTTCCATTTTAGCCGCATGACGCCAATAACACCTTGATTTGTACGTCAACTGAATCACTCTCGTATTTTCAAATTTTCCGGATCCCTTTTCTCTTAAAGCAGTTTCCCATTTTGAAATGATGTCACAAAGCTGGAAACATACAATAGTATAAATTTTAAACAACAACAGTACCGTTTTTCGCCGATTTTTTTAAGGCTGAGTCTAGTAGTAACTCTAAAATCATGGGAGAATGTAATAAGATTATAAACATTTCTACCTGACTATACAGGTGTGGCTTAATAATACTACCTGCAAGTTACTTGAAAATTAACTGAAGACATGAAAATGGCACTATTTATCGATACACATTAGGAATATATCAGAACCATTTCTCTTTTCGCTGGGAAAATTAAAATTTAAAATTACGAGAATGACAATTGAATAAGAACCATTCGGGTTTTCCGGCGTCAAAGACAGATAATTTTATTTAGAAAATGTTTTCACCTGCTTAAAACATTTTATATAACGGCCACAGACTTCTATAATTTTGACTGAATTTTCTAATATATAGTATAGAAATAATCTTATTTTTTGTCCTGATCCAGCTGTCATTTTCATAATTTTATAAATTGTTAAATTCCAGTGCAAACATTCGTCGAAATTTTGGAATATCAAAGAATTTATATTTCAAAAAATAGGTTTAACAACCAACGCAGGTTACCACTGGGAACAACTGCCACCCATGAAAATGATACTGGCTCCCAGTAGAATGACAGTAAATCTGACTTATCGCCGGGAGCGGGTGCCATTTTGTAAAATCCTGCTACTGACCTGATGCCAGACTTTAACTATATAATTAAAAAATAAGGTTAAACAGCCACCGCAGGGTCTCACTGGGAGCCACTGCCATCTAAAAATGACACCAGCTCCCAGTAGGACCGCGGGAAATCATACTCATGGCCACGTCTCACAACCGCTTTCTGCATCCATTTCGCAAGTGCCTTGGCATATTTTTGGCACGCGGGTATGGCTTTAAGGTTACGAACCAGTGATGGTTCGGCACCTCAGAGAGCAACTATCACAAGGACAATTACTTGTACCGAATATTTTGGGTACAGTCTTTGCAGCTCCCTTTTAAGGTCTTGAAACCTCTCCTACCTTTCTTTCTCCTTGGCAGTGATGTTGTATTCGGATGGGCCGAGAATTCGATCACGCATATAGTTCGTTTCTCGAAGTCCAGGAGAACAATGGCAGGCCTCGAGTGTGCAACGGAGACTGCTGTCCGTAAATCGTATTTCCAGAAAATTTGGCACTTCTCGTTTTGGACAATTGACTCTAACTCCCTTGGAGCGTCCGGCAGGGCAGGGTCGCGGCCAACACCGTAAGAGCGACAAAGATGGTAATAAAGCACTCTCAGGGTCGCATTATGTCTGTAGATGTACGTCGTTCCTGCTTGGGTGGGACACCTCGATTGTATGTGTTCCAGGTACTCAGCGTGTGCATGACACGCTCCGCACATATCGCTGGGACCTTCTTGACATAAAATGCGTTCACGGTATGCTAAGGTGGAAATGACACTGTCCTGGTATGCGAAAATAAAACCCTCTGTACCTGAATTAAGCCCTGATGATCTGAGGAAAGCAAAAGTTTGCTCCTTCGATAAGGACTGTTTTTCTACATTTCTGTGAAAATTTCCGTGCATTTTATTGTTGAGTAGCTCTTGATGGAATTTTCGAACTTCTGCTTTCTTCACTTCGGCTTTCAGAAGTGAAACATCTAGATGGAGTAATGCACTTTCCTCACTTCTGAGGTTAAAATTTAAGCCAAGGGTCTCGGCCGCTTGCTCCGCGGCTATGTAAGCTTTTATGCATATGCATGATCTTACATGTTGTGATATCAAGGGCTTGAAGTTCGTTCTTCGAAAATTGAAACACCCCAAACGAGTAGAGTAGAACCGGGACGGCAAGCATGTTCAACGCTGACAGATTGAAAGACCAAATCTGTCGAAGAAGATGCTTGTATCTGCTTCGGAGAGACTCCTTTACTGATGTTATGTCCTGAATGCGGCTTTCAGGCACGCCCAGGTCTGTATAGGTCTTCCCAGTGTTAAGATGTATAATAAAACATATCCACAAGCTCAGGGTCCTCGGGAACGCCAACAATCTTTCCGTTCTTCAGATGAATTTTGGCACATTTATCCAAATCAAAGTCCATCCCAATCTCTCATGTGTACCTCTTGACGATATTTATGGCAGTTTGAAGTTTGCCTTTACCAGAGGCATAGAGATTCAGCTCCTCCATATAAAATACATGAGTGACCTTCTCTCGCGATGGTAAGTGTCGCCACAGAGGTATCCAGAAGAATTTCGTAGTGCGAGAGATAGAGGCAGAAGTGTGATGCAAAAAATCTTTCCAACAGACAGATGATAAGTCTATGAGAGGTTGAATCGAAAGCCTTCCGCTAGTCAATTCAGGTCATTGACAGGATGCGTTGGTGGGCTGCAGCGTTTTTGCAGACAACTTGTCAATTAGCAGGTTCCCTCGACAGCCTGCTACACCTTTCTTCGAGCCTCTACCTCGTTGGGCTTGGGGTGTTGATTATCCTGATCCATCTCTCCCTCTTCTGTATTCTCCTCCTTGCGTCAGATAACAGCCATATTTCGTCAACAATATGTTGCTTGATTGTAAGCAGCTTTGACTTGTTTAGTGTATGATCCAAGATCCTCAGTTCTTGGGCGAACTTTCGAGCCCTTTCCGTGAACGGTCTACCAGATGTTATGTAGTCAATCACACATGAACACGGGACGCATTCTGTCTTGCCCATCCAATCTTCTTGTTCAGTTGATGTAAGTTTCTTTTGGTCTTTTGATCCATCGTCGGTTTGAGCCTTCGATTTGAATCAGCCAAAGCTCTCGCAGCACCATAAACTGAGCAATTGATGGTTCAGAGGTCGGCTTCTTGCGAGATTTCCTCACGAAGAGAAGCATTCATTTCAGCGAGATTTTGAGGCTTAAGAGGAACTTGCATGTTTATGTTCCTTCTTGTCCTGTAATTGTGATCATCTCTCAGAAGGTGCCTGCTTTCCGCGGTTGGTCTTAATGTCGCTTCCTCATCTTCAGCTGCAGCTTAATCAAGCAGCGGTTGGGGACGCGCTCCGCGTATATATCCATTTTTCCAGAGGTAGGCACGTTGATTTCGCAACGATTGAATCGAAACGTGCTGAAGCTCTAGGTGTTTTTGGCACCACACAGTATGCGTACGCGCCATAAAGCGTCGGTGAAAAGGGATAATGCTGGCATCGTAGCAGTCTAGCAAGTCATCATTGAGTTGATTCGTCCACTCAATGTGGGCGTTTTGCTGGTTCGTCTTCGTGTTTCCATTGAAATTATGTTCAGCATCTCGAACTCTAGGATTATCGGCATTGTTCGCCGACCCATTGTCAGGTGCTCTGCGCGGTCGATCATTCTGAACCGCATTTACAACTTTTTGGTGTTTTGGTGGTGTCGTTGTTGTTCCCACGAGCAGCTGGGGAAAGGGTTCGTCTATCTTTGTAGAGCCCCGCATGCAAGGATAAGGCTGTATACTCTGAGAGGTCGTCCGGTATTTCAGAGTCACCGTTTAAGACACCACACCCAGGTGCCATTCAGCTTTCGGCACGGTTGTTACGCCTCCGCTTAGGGGTTATTTCTTCGGGACCATCCCTGGACAATTGTCCGCGACTGCTTATTAATTATTGTAACCATAATCATTAGAAACCCTTGGTACAGGGGCCCTCTATCCGCAACCCGAAGACGCGTTCGGTGGCTATGTCATAGGCCCTTCAGTTCTATTCCAAAGGAATCGAAACCGAAACCGAATGGGTGTTCAGCCGGGATATAGCCGGCAACAGAGAAAGAGGGTCGACACTGAGACCAACCGCGAGCAGACCTCCAATATACTACGATCGACGCTTTAGGACCCGGAGAAACATCAACATTCAGGTTTCTTTTAAGCCCAAAGATCTGGCTGAACTGGATAACGAGCTTCGTGGAGATTTTCTCGAAGAACCTGACCTCTGGACTATTAATTGTAGTGTGTATAATGCAGCGAGAGCTTTGGCAGATGCAAACCGTAAAACAAAAACGACGGTTGATCATAAGACCAAAAGACGAATGCATCAACTCAGCACAAAGATAGGCTGGGCCAGACAGTATGCGTCCCGCATTCAGTGCGTGATTGACTACATAACATCGGGCAGAACTTTCACTGCCAAGGTTCGACAGTTCGCGCGCGACAGAATACGAGTACTATCTAACGCCAGGAAAAGTATAGAGCGGAGAAAGAGGTGGGTCAGAGAAAATCAACAGTTTTTGTCTGACACATCTCGACCCTTCCAAGACTCTCCAGTTACTGTCGACCACCCGCCCACACCAGAGGAGGTCGAGGCATTTTGGAGAGAAGTCTACGAAGTCCATCATCCACTGAAAGAACACTCGAAGAATATAAATAGCTTCAAGGAGCTG
>CAKNWW010231418.1:5944-19366 GCA_932074435.1 Andricus kollari
CGTAAAACGAACGTCATAAACTATATATAAACCGACGTCGTATACTACGCGTGGAACGACGTTGGAAACTACGTAAGAAACGACATGGGAAACTACGTCGGAAATTAGGATAGTAAACGACGTAGGTTCCGACGTCGTTTCACTCGTGGTTTCCCATGTCGTTCCACACGTAGTTCACGACGTCGTTCCATACGTAATTTACGACGTCGTTTGATACGTAGTTTACGACGTTGATTCATACGTGGTTTACGACGTCGTTTCCGACTTGGTTTACGACATCACAAAAACTATTACTATAATAATATAATTATTATAATCAATAATAAAAAATAACTATAATTAGAATTGATTAGAATATCATTTCCAGACACTGGTTATCGCTTGCAATACAATAAGATGATATATTTAGTGAAATTCTTTATTTAAAGTCGCTGCTGTTAAAATATTGTAGGTATGCTGCTTAAGTGTGCTATCTGATAGATACTTAAAATATTGTAACACAAACGACTTTAAATAAATAATTTCACTAAATATATAACCTTGTTGCATTCCAAGCGATAACCAGTGTCTGGAAATGATATTCTAATCAATTCTAATTCTAATTATCTTTCATTATTGATTCTAATAATTATATTATTATAGAAGCAGTTTCGTGAAGCCGTAAACCACGTCGGAAACGACGTCGCAAACCACACCGAGAGAACATACTTACTTTGTTCGTATGATATCGTCTCACGTTACATTAGCATGAACCATATCATACTATTACAGTATAAATTATTACTATTTTAGTGTGGATCCTTACTAAAATAGTAAGAATGTATACTGTCTTACAAGGAAGGTTACCCAAGTGTCCGCCTCCGATTTGATTCGTTCTGAAGTATGTTTTAGAGCACTAAAAAATAAGGTACACGTATTTTATTATACGTGCCAGAATTCATATTTAGGGTGTGAAATCACCCTTCAAAGTTTTCGAATAATCACTTTAGAAATATACTTTCCAGAGAAATTAATCATTAGGAGGCAGTGTAAATATTGTTTGAACTGTAATTATGTTATTAAATTGCAGTAAAATATTTATTTTCCAACCATCACTCCCTTAGACGGGGGGTTAACTATCCCCTATGGCTAACGTACACAAAAATTCCTTATTATGATCCGAATCAAATTTTATTTTTGATTGATTAATGAAGTGGTATAAAAAATACAAGACGTTATATCTTTTCACACTCCGTGTCAGATTTAAAGACGGTAAACAACCCTTAATTTGAATTTGTATTTCCTCAATCGTTTGTAACAGTTGCAGTTTAATGGTCGTAGTGAAAAATTCTCTTCAGGGCAGATAACATTGTGGAAATTGAAAACATCGCTGTCTACCGGCATGAGGCACCCCCATTCTAATTCGAAGGGGGTAGACCACCCTCAAAGCACTCTTCACATTCATGAAGCATTTCAAGTGTTGCAAATTAATTATTGTGGTATACAAAATTTTACAGAAATTTATTTTACTCATTTCTTGTAATATTTTGTAGAAAATAAATTGTTTTACGGAATTTACATCTACTCTACGAGATATTATTCTTCATATTTATGACATGTTCCATGTTATACACTTACTTTTTTAATGGAAATTAACGTTAATTCAATTTTTGTTTCTTCATGAGACTGTTTTAAATCCCAGAAAATTAGGCATTTTTCACCAAATGGAACAAGATTTTCGTGTGAGTGATTAATTGTAAGCAAAGAAACGTGAAGTTTATTTTGAACGCCCTAGTCTTCACCCCTATATATCGACCTAAAAGCAAAGCTTCATAAGGAAAATATTTCTTTCCTTTGTTTTTTAAAAAAGCAATCGAGAATTTATAAACACTGCCTATGTTTCATGACTGATAAGGTTTATCAACTTTCAGACGAATATTCTCGCTATTATTCACAATATGTTTCAATTCTCAATATCTCGGCGTACATCTCTAAAAATATGGTAACGTGTGCAAATTCAATGTTAGTATATTGCGTTTGTCTTACGTCTAATGTGTATGTGTTGTGCATATCTGGCAATTTGCACACGGTACCACACAAAAATTATCGCCTCGGCGTGCACCTCTAAAAATATGGTAACGTGTGCAAATTCAATGTTAGTATATTGCATTTGTCTTACGCGTAATGTGTATGTGTTGTGCATTTCTGGCAATTTTCACACGGTACCACACAAAAATTATCGCCTCGGCGTGCACCTCTAAAAATATGGTAACGTGTGCAAATTCAATGTTAGTATATAAAAAGAAATTTACATGTAAAAAAATTAGTAGCTACCACAAGAAACTGTGAAATAAGGTGATGAGAAGTAAATTTTGAAAAATATTGCTAAAGTGATCGTGAATCCTGTAAACGTAATAAATCTTCTTCTTGCATCGTTTCAAACAATGTATTTAACGGAGACACCTATAACACGGGAGGAGACTTTTTTGACAGAAAAATTTAAACAATTGTTACTTGACACTATATTTCAATTCAATGTGGAAATACATGAGGAACAGTCTTTAGACTTTCAAGAACCGTTCAAAGTATCGGAAATTGAAATAATTGATGATGATGATGACAACAAAATCAATTGGACAGAAGAGAATGAACTTGTGGGAATTTGCTCGCAGAAAGACATTGATGTGGATTTTGAATATAAAAGAACAGATGTTGAATACTGGAAAAACGCAGACGGAGGAAAGAAAAGAAGAAAATTTCACACTGTTCAACATATGTTCCGACGTCTATCTTCTGAACGTCAGTTAAGAAGTTGGGCTCAGCAAGTAGAAGCAGGGGGAACAAGAAAAGATAAATTATTTGAAATAACAGAATTTGTAATTAAAGAATTTAATGATGCTCTTAATGCTGGGTTTATTGTTCATGCCCGAGATCTCCGTAGGTGGGCTCTAGAAGCTTACAGGAATCAGAATAACAATGAAATGGTCTTTAAAGCTTCCGGAAAGTGGATATATAAATTTAAAAAAGCTCATCGCATTGTTTCCAGAAAAATAACGAAATTTGTAACACGAAATCAATAGAAGATAGTGAGGTATTGAAGCAGAAAGCAGTTGATTTCGTCAATGAAGTGAAACCTTTGATGAAGCAGTACGGAATTCAAAAAGTTTATAATACGGATCAAAGTGGTTTCCAATTGGAGCTGCATTCAGGAAGAAGTTTAGCAGTGAAAGATCAAAAAAAAGTTGAGTGTGTTGTACAATCTGTATCTTCGACCACGCACAGCTACACAATTCAACCTATCATCAGTGCCGACGGAAGATTGTTATCTCCATCTTTTCACATAACTTTTATAGACCATTTCAATAAGTGGATAAAAGAAGTATTTTTTCCTAATACTGGGAGTACAAGTGTGTTGTTATTGGATTCATGGACTGGGAACTGTGTCGACACTATAGAAAAAGAAACACCTGCTGGTAAAACTGTCACACCTAACGTTATTCCAAAAGGAACCACAGGTATGATCCAGCCATTAGACGTTTATGGATTTTGAGTTTGGAAAATTTTGTTAAACGTTTTTCGGATGATGTTTTATTACATAATTATAAGATAAATCTTCACTTGAGAAACAATATTATTAAACTCCAATCTCTTGTTCACAATCAACTATCCTCTCCGAGATATAAAAACCTTTTCCAGTACTCATGGTATAAAAGTGGTTATGTAGATAATAGGCCGCAAGATTTTGAAAATCCCGTAGATTTTGTCTTTGGAGAATCTTCACAAATAAAATGTGCATATTGTGATAAAACGCCAGTTATTAGATATTCTTGGTGTAAAAAATCATTGTGTATCAAACATTTCTTTGAAGATCACCATATGTGTAATAAATATGAAGAATAATATTTCGCAGAATATATCTAACTACCGTAAAACAATTTCATTTTCCACAACATATTATAGGAAATAAATAAAATAAATTTTTGCACAATTTTGTATACCACAATAATTAATTTTCAACACTTGAAATGCTTCATGAATGTGAAAAGTGCTTTGAGGGTGGTTTAGCCCCTTCGAATTAGAATGGGGGTGCCTCATGCCGGTAGACAGCGATGTTTTCAATTTCCACAATGTTATCTGTCCAGAAGAGAATTTTTCACTACGACCATTAAACTGCAACTGTTGCAAACGATTAAGGAAATAAAAATTTTAATTAAGGGTCGCTTACCCTCTTTAAATCTGACACGGAGTGCGAAAAGATATAACGAATTGTATTTTTTATGCCACTTCATTAATCAATCAAAAATAAAACTTGATTCGGATGATAATCAGGAATTTTTGTGTACGGTAGCCATAGGGGGTAGTTAACCCCCCGTCGAAGGGGGTGATGATTGGAAATTAATATTTTACTGCAATTAATTAACATAATTACAGTTTAAACAATATTTACACTGCCTCCTAATGATTAATTTCTCTGGAAAGTATATTTGTAAAGTAATTATTCGAAAACCTTGAAGGGTGATTTCATACCCTTTACGTGTACCTTTTTTTTAGTGCTCTAAAACATACTTCAGGACGAATCAAATCGGAGGCGGACACTTGGGTAACCTTCCTTGTTAGTATGATATCCATGACATCGGTCCATACTTTCCATACGGAAACCACGTATGAAACCACGTCGGAACCTACGTCGCTTACGATCCCAATTTCCGACGTAGTCTCCTACGTCGCTTGTTACGTAGTTTCCGACGTCGTTCTATATGTAGTATACGACGTAGCTTTATACGTAGTTTTCGACGTCGGAATTTTCAATAGGGGACCTGACGATCGTGATGAGTAAATTGAACTCCAGGTAGTCGAAAGAGATTCTCGTACGGAAGAGAACCTCTCCTCTAATTGATCCGCGATCAACGGCACCCGTTCGCCGTCTTGAGGCACCACTCGATTTAACATCAGAACTTCAACAAAAACTAATAAGTACCAGGGGTTTTTTTTTGTTTTCCAATTCGCTTGGTGGTTTGGACGCAAAACCGCTTGATAAATTCCCCCTAAAGGGGTTAGCTCTCGGAATTGAATATCAGGGGCTACTGTAGCTCTACCAAGGAATTTTGAAGTAATTTTCCAATCAAAATATAATTTTGAAATTGGCCGTGGGCACGTCCGGGTACGTGCATATAACGTGGTAAAAAATTCATGACGAGGAGTCTGCGAAATCCCGCACTATTGTCGGTATAGTGCGCAGACTAAAAAAACAATAATAGCTGAAGTGAATTAAGAGGAAGTGAGTAAGAGGAGTGACTGAAGAGGTAGGAAAGGTTAAAGAGTAACGCGAGGGATCGCCAGACAATTTCTTTAATTCGGAAACTCGAAACGGAAATAAGCAATTATTGTACAGTATTCGAAATAGTCTAATTGACAAAAGAATTAGTTAATTGTTAGAGTATTTAAAAGTATTCCCAGCAATTGAGGTTCAGAGCCCACTAAGAACTTATGTGAATTTATACTATTGAATTGTAAACGATGTGGGTGCGCGGAAACGCGTATGGACAAGAATAGCCAAAGTAATCTGGCTATAAATAGTAAAAGTGCCCGTCTTCGATAAATAAAATAGAGAAAGATAGATCAGTGATATTCATCTTTTTCTTTCTCTTTTCTCATCTATCGAGGATCGTAGAATAAGATAGAAAACTAAGGATTACAACGCAAAATTGGCAATGTAGTATCGTTTCATTTATATGAACTTATTTGTGTTATAATAAACATGCCTATTTTGTGAATATTCTATTTAGTTGATTTAGAATGATTTTCATCTAAATATCGCTAACATCCCATATCAAGTTACAGATTGGAAGAGGAAATTTGTACAAATATAGAACTCTCAAAAATTAAACAAGTAGATAATGGGGTTGTTGCATATTTTCAAATATTTTTTTCCTAGTAAAATTAAAAGAACACAAAAAAAATGTAACTAGAGAAGGAAAGTTTTTTTCAATTAAGTTTAAAGGAGGGTGCCAATTTCATATGGGATTCTGGGCCCACAACGTCTAGATCTGAAAAGTGTGTGAAGTTGTTCTACTTGGTCTAGCAAACAAAAAAGTCAATGGATGTAACCCCCCAAATTGAGCCGTTTCTAAGATATTGGTTTTCAAAGTCGCAAAGTGCATATATTGTGAATACTGAGCTTGCTTATTAGCAGGGCATTAAGCAGATTTAATCTCTATTATTATGCGTTTGTTACACGATAAACAAGCAATACTGTCATCGAATAACATTTATTAAATAACACTTATTAAGAAGTGATATAGTAATTTGTCGCCCGCCAACGTACTGACAAATTTTAAGAGATAATTAAACTTTTCTTTCATTCGACGTTTTGGCTGATTTTTTGTTTAAAAAAAGCCTTATCATACATTAAGAATAATTAACGCACAAACGTATCTCTTAATCAAGTAATATTAAATATGTTTTCCTCTAATATTCTTATAATAATAAAATAAACAGGTCCGATTTGAATGAGTTGCAGAGAACACGCGATTTTCACATCAAACTTAGCTCGTGCCACGATTTCGGCCAATGAGAGCGTGGTACAGGTACCAGGTTCTGATTGGCTTCGCTCACGCCTGGCTGGTAGCCAACCAACATCTATTCTCACTCTAGCGGACGCCGCTGACACGGACGCCGTGCGGGTTGGCTCGCGCGCGTCACAGCAGCGACCAACCGCAAGCCATTCCCCACCACGGCCTACCCGATGTTTGTAGGTCATCAAACATGTACTATGAACGTAGGTTTCGAAATATTTTCTGGTTTATTTTGCAATAACCACACTCACAGAAGACCTTCAGAGTTGCCGCCTAGCGGGGACCTACACCTGATCAGCGGACACCACACTCACCGAAGACCGCCAGAGTTGCCGCCTAGCAGGGACCTAGCCCCACATCACCTACCCTACTCATTCGTTGTACTATTCCCTTCTTTTCGCGAAAGTTGTATGTCCCCTCACCTGCCCTTTTTCTGAACGCGATGGCCATTTAAGGGTAACGAGCTTCCGTCGCAAATCGGTGGACCACAATTTATAGATGCTTTAGTTAACACCTCATATTTTTTATTATTCGTCTTCATATGAATAATCTTGCAAGGGCTTGTGCGATAGAGCCTGTACCCAGGTGCGAATTGACCGTCAGCCCACGGTCGTGCCAACCGTCGGACGGTCGGTCCAATTTTGTGCGCCACTGGTGGGGCCAACCAGCTAAATGATAACGGTCAACCGCCTTTGACTCCTTAACGTCGGCCCGACATTTGGTTCCATATATGGGCCATCTATTAAGTTGATGTCGGCCCAACCTTGGACAACAATGTGGGCTCGACTTTGATTTTTGAAGGTTCAAAGTATTCAAAAAATTAATAATAATTGATTGCGAGTATTTTGAATATAAATTTTGATGGTCCTGCTTAGAATGAATACATATATTACATTTTTAAACATTCTATTAAAAATAAAATTTATATCGCTACGGGGTTTCGAACCCACATCTATTCTTGAATCTATGGCCTAGCAGGCGGGAGTCTTACCTATTACTCTATACCTACAGAATTGAAAGTTAATGAAAACCCATCCTCATAAGCCACAGCTCAAAGCAGTTAAAATTAAAGATTTTCTAAACTCTTTTTTCTCAATAATTTTTTTATTATTACGCGACATCATGTATATGTTAAATAAATTAACTGTTAACGTGAATATAAGTGAAATAACTTTTAAATAAATAATTTAAATTTATTACAATTTTTAAGGTTTCGTAGCCCCGGGCTGAAACCCTTAAATTTTGTTTTCAACAAATTTTTGTTTCAAAATTTTTGTTTTACTTGTTTTTCAACAATTTTTTGTTTCAAAAATTTTTCTATGATTTTTTTTCTAACAAATTTTTTTCAACAATTTCTTTTCAATAATTTTTTCCAAACATTTATTTTTTTTTTGCGCACAGTTTAAATAATTTTGAATATTCTCAAAAAATTTTTAAATTTCTTAAAATGCAAAAATCATTTC
Organism: Andricus kollari; assembly: GCA_932074435.1. Classification (NCBI taxonomy): domain Eukaryota; kingdom Metazoa; phylum Arthropoda; class Insecta; order Hymenoptera; family Cynipidae; genus Andricus; species Andricus kollari. The sequence continues at coordinate 13,962 of CAKNWW010231418.1, forward strand.
CAAAGAATTGACTTGTACAAGCCAATGTCATCCCGACGGTCGGGCAATCTCTTGCCCAGAGTCGGATGAACCGTACTTTTACGGTCTTTTTGAAGCCATGAACCAGCGTTTGTCCGACGGCCGGCCCATATTTAGGCCAAGGTTTGACCGACCATCGGGTGCACCAAGGTGACTTGTGGCTAACCCACTGCTGTATACAGAGTCGGACCGACCGAATTCTCGCGGTCGTGCCGACCAATCTGCCACAGTTTATCCGATCGTCGGCCCAAAGTTGGGCCAACATTCGGCTTTTCGCCCACCGCCGACGTCAGTTGCCAACGTCGGTGAGACCATGGCAGCTTGAAAACACCTTAGTCGGTCCAACTCTGGTTACCGTAGATCGGTTACCAAAGTAGGACCGACTTTAGGCCGATGGTCAATCTCTGGCATCCGACCGAAATTCGGACCTGGGTAGGTGGGTTATAACAATGTTTTCTCTTTATCTCTGAAATTGCTCAATTAACAGCAAAACTAAGAGCATATTTGGAATCAGCGTACCAAAAAACGTGGGGTAATACGCTTCTCTGAGATTAGCGCATTGGGACCAAAATTGGCACCCTCCTTCGTAATGTTTAAAAAGTTTACAAGTTCTGAAAAAATGTCAAGAATCTGTTCTCTAAAAAATAGGTGTATCACGAAAATCTGGAAAGCATTGTTGTCGCTTTTACTTGATGCCGATTGGCTAATTTGAAAAACTCGAAGGAATGTTGCCAAATTCACACACATATTGAAGAATTAATTTTCTGTTGATTAAGATTTATTCATTTAAAATTTAATTATTAAATTTTCTGTTAAAATAAATCATTTTCAACAAAAAAAAATTTTTTTCAACAAAATAGTTAAAGTTTCAACCAAACTGATGAATCTTTGATGAAAAAAATGAATTCTGAACAAAAAGTGTAATAGTTGATATTTCCACAAGAAAGTTTTTAATTTTCAATAAAAAACTTTCAAATTAGACCAGAAAATACGAATTTTCCAGCAAGAAAGATTTTTCAATCCATAAAAAAAAAAAAATCTATCCAGATTGGTGACAGATTGTTGACAGATTAATGAATTGGCGTCATTTTGAAGGAACGCAACTAGCCAGGATTCTCCTTAATTGTTTTTGACTTCATTTCGAGGATACTTTCCTAATTCTGAGTAAATTGGAATAGTAGAAGTGAGTTTATGGGAATTTATTTTTATTTTTTTATGTATGATTGTAACAACTTTGCACTCTATTATTTTGTGGAGACCTCGTTGTGCATGTTTGCATTTAGTGTGGGGAATTAAATAAAAGAAAAAGTAGTGCGTGCAACGTTCATTATAACGACTTTGCACTTTATTTAACGATAAAGACCTCGTTGTACATGGTTGAACCAGCTACTGAAATTGGAATGGGCGGTTTTTTTAGTTTCAATTGTTCAAAAAGAATAGAGCCAGAATGAAATTCGTAACGACCCAGACAGCAATCGTGCGAGACACGTTACCCGCATGGCGTGCGAGGCACGCGGTGCGTGCAGGGTGCGGTCCATATGCGTCGCATTTGGTGCGAGGCACATACGTGCGAGGCATAATATGCGTCACATATTCAGAGAGGCACAGTTTTTAATATAATAATAATAATAAAATTGTGGCACATTGCGGATGTGCAACATAAAGCCAGTTTGCAATCTTTTAAAAAAAAAGATTGATATAATATAAATGTTAAATTATAATTATATAGAAGAATATAAAAGCAAGAATAATACCACTTGAAATATATTTTAAAGAAAGCTTTTTTTTAACTCAATTTTCCTATCACTAAAAAGTGAAAATTTCTCTAAGAGGAAACACTTATATTAATTAACTGGTTAAATTAATTAAAGTAAATTATTCATTACATTAAAATTTAATAAAAATTTAAATTAATGATCTAAGAGTTTTGTAAACTCATGATAGAGAAAAAAATGACTATTATAATGTTTATTATAATATACATATTCATATAAGAATAATGTAAAAAATTGTTATTATCTTATTGATGAAATAATATCTACAATTCAGTACAGACAGAATTTTCTATCGAAGTAAAATATATATATGTATAATATTTTGACTAGTCACATGTCAGTAGTGCTCCCAATTTGGCTCCCCAACTGCACTGCGCATGCGTCACATAAGCAGCGTCGCTGGATGTTGATCGCGCGCTTATTTGAAATGATCAAGTATGCAAATCAATTTGACCTTGCACTCTAAAAGACTATTTTCTGATCTGAAAAATAATTGTTATTATTTCCACAATGATGATTTATTATAAAAAATGTATTTACACGTTCAACAGTTTCAAAAAAGCGCGCCATTTACAGGCAATGAGACTGCCGATGCAGCGCATGCGCACTGTAGTTGGGGAGCCGAATTGGGAGCACATTCTGTGTCACATCTGTGCCCCTACTCACTCCCTCCGAGCTCGACTCGACAGGCACTGAAACGGTCCCACGCTTTAACGAAGTAAATCGTGATATCAGTATCATGTGCATTGAAAGTGAAAATGTTTGTATGTCTGCACTATAACATACAGTTTTCGTGTGCAGTGCTAATAAGGATTATTTTGAACCTCTGGCCTCTGGTGCTTTTGGTAAGCCCATATAAGTTTTTACTTTATTTTACTTCTTTTTACTTATTTTATTTATGGACTATAATTTAAAAAAAATATATGTTCGCTCTTCCTTCAGTTTGTAATTTATGAGCTATAATGTAAAAAATAAGCATATTATTGTTCGTTTACTTTTTGTAATAAATGTTTGGTTAAAAAAAAATCTGTTTTCCTTTTTTCATAACAATAATATATTATTATTCTTATGAAAGTTCCTTAAGGGTTACAAATTATATAATTTGTAACCCTTAAAGAACTGTAAACTTTAGAACTGTAACTGTAGAACCTGTTTAAGTTCATATAGTTATAGAGTTATAGAGTAGACCTGAAACTGTAGAACATTAAAGAACTCTCACGACGTGCGTGCTATATTCGTCAAACATGTGACCCATGACGTGCGAGCGATATGCGTCGCACGCTTGACTCTCATGGCGTGTGAGCGATATGCGTCTCAATTAATGACACATATGTCGCGGCATATGAGGGCAACGCCGTGAAGATGATCCGCATGCGTGCGTCGCATTACGCCGTCACTGTGAGGGTCAAATTGTTATCTGGGGACCTTTCACTTTATCTAATAATAAAGAAATAAATACAAATTAAAAATAACAGGCGAAATAAATTCGTTTGGAAATTCCACATTTGTTTTTTGAAAACGGATTACAATTTAAGATCGTCAAAATGAGAGACGATAAAAATAATCGTAAAGAGAAACCAAAAAAACGTGTTACCAAAATTAAATTTTCTGAATCCATGTTAGAAGAAATGAATAAAGAGCGTGTTTTTGAACAATTTTCGGATCTTTCTGATGCAAAATCAGAAAAAGAAAATGACATTGCAGAAATTAATAATACACGGGAGGAAATTAGTCCTGCAACTGAGAATACCGAGACTGACAAAAATCAATTAGGGAATATTTCCGAATACGGAGATGCGCAAAACGATTCCGAGGTACAAGATAATTTAGGCGCGAAAAATAATTCTGATGCGCAAAATAATTCTGATTATCAGGATTTTGATTCTGAAATTGCGGAAATGGATCAATTAAGGGTCACTCCTAAAAAATTACAAAAGAGACCTGAGTAAATCAGTATTATCACAAAATACTCTATTACGAATGGCGAAAAAAAAAAAAGTCAAGCGTCGCACAGTGGGCTGAATCGGGTATTTACTATTCAAAATCACATACAGCCTACTTCAAATCTATAACTTAATTAATCCCATTCTCGACGAAAATGAATGACGAAATATCCAAAGAATATGAATAATTTACAGGATATCGAATCTAATTCTTATAAGCAAATTATATTAACAAAATGTCAACATGTTGGAAATTTTGCTTGCAAAGTATATTTCTAAGTTGAAATTGCTTGATTTTATCAACAGAATCACGTTTAATCATAAAAGTCTGTTTTATGGTATTATTTGTTTATTTTATAAACAAATTATGTAAGCAAATGCATAGTTTAGGTGTTTATTGGCAGATAGTCATCGTTTTTCTTACTTAGTACCTTTAAATTATATGAGTGGTAATACTCAGTGATTAAGATTGGTCATTGGTGATTAAAATTTGTTTATTTCAAAAACAAAATTTATGAACAAAAGCATATTTTGATAATTTATAGACAGGATGTAATAGTTTTTCTTTCTAATGGTCTTCAAATTACAGAAGTGGTGACGTTTAGTGGCAAAGAATTGTCAATCGATATTATTTGTTTATGTTATAAACAAATCTTATAAACTAATGTATAGTTTGACCATTTATAGATAGAAAGTGATCGTTTTTCTTTCTAAGCGTCTTCAAATTACATAAGTGGTTACGTTTAGTGAAGAAGAATTGTCATTTGATATTATTTGTTTATTTTATGAATAAATGCATAGTTTAGCCATTTGTAGACAGAAGGTCATCTTTTATTATTATTTCCTTCAAATGATATCACTGTAAATGTTTTGTGATGTTCTAAAAGAATTAGCTTCCAAGTTGTACTTGTGAATCATTTCAATAATTTCAGGATCCATTTCAAATTCATTCTTGCTCCACTTTCCCCTTCAAGAGGCAATTAATAGATCAGATAACACAAGGAGCTTATGTATTAAATCTTCATTGGTCGAAATTCAAGAGCACTTTCGTGTGTTGAATTCTTCGAACCGCTTGAAATCCTTATTACGGACTTCTGAAGCTTCTTCTGAATACGGTATATTTTGAATACTTTAATTACTTAAAAAACTGAAAAGCAGTTTTAAAACGAAATTTACTTCAGTCAACCTCACCGACATTTACGTAAAACATTACTCTACTTTTAACTTATATTTTTAAATAAAATTTGTTTATAACATAAACAAATAATATCAATTGACAATTCTTTGTCAGAAAACATCACCATTTATGTAATTTGATGACGATTATAAAGAAAAATGACCAAAAATTTTCACTAAACATCAGTACTTATGTAATTTGAAGACGATCAGAAAGAAAAACATTTACTTTCTGTCTATAAATGTCCAAACTATGCATTTGTTTATAAAATTTATTTAAAAAATAAATAAATAATATCGAATGACCAATCTTAATTACTAAATATTACCACTCATATAACATTTTGTTAATATAATTTGTTTATAACAATTAGCTTCGATATATTGTAAATTATTTATATTCATTGGATACTTCGTCATTCATTTTCGTCGAGAATGGGATTAATTGAGCCGCCGGATGCAAGAACCAGCCCGACGCTCGAAAACGCGTAAA
>CAKNWW010231422.1:1235-12850 GCA_932074435.1 Andricus kollari
AAATATTTGCGTTTTCTACCAAGAAAGAATTTAGTAGAAATTTTAACACCAAAATATAAATTTTCAACAAAGAGTTGAATATCTACCAAAATAGTTGCATTTTTTACTCAAAATGGCGAATCGCCAAGAAAACAGTTGAATTTTCAATGAAAAAGGATGAATATTTAACAAAATTGTTAAATTTTGAACAAAATATGTAATAAAGTGTTAAAATAAAAATACATTTTACAGATAGAAGCAGCTGAAAAAATATAGAGGTGGAAATACAAGGGAAATAGATTACTGAACAGAATGTTGTATCAGGGTGGCCGAAAAACTTCAGTTTCAAAATTCCCAAATTTTTCCCTGACCAATTTTTAATTTTCCCTGACCATTAATATTCAAAGACCAGAATCTTCATCTTGCAACATTATTAACGTAGAATCTTCTATAAATGGAATAAAACAATTTTAAATTAAAATTAAATAATTTTAAATGTATTATCCTTGACAGTTATTGTATTTAAAGTGCCTCTTACAGAAATTCCGTGACTTTTTCATGATTTCCCGGTTTTCCCTGACCTACAGCCACCCTATATAATCTCTTCTCCTCCATTACTGATTATAATTTTAATTTACTACTACAACTTAAATTAAAAAAGTCCAATTTAATCGCAACATTTTATGAGTTATCTTATCTTCTGTTCTAAAAAGTAGGCTCCGCAGCGCTTTGGCCAATCCGTTTTAATATGAGGTATTTAATTCAGATTAAGAAAGCTGGATCGGCTGTTACAGAGGCTCAAGGAAAATTAATCGTTCATCTCTGGATACCGCAGAGTTTACCGCAGCATTAACCCGAGGTCCGGTGGCCTCGGCATGAGGAATCGAATAAAATAGCACTGGTATACTATAGAAGTCGACGAAGCGTGTTTTGCGTGCACTCACACATACACATACTGCACCTTAACTTCTCCGGTGCGTACGTGCGAAAGGATTCGATGCAACACAGTTCCTAGAAATGCAAGCTGGCATCATCTCATTCCACGCCGCGCCGCGCACCGTCAGCTCATGCGTAGGTGATACACTTGCATGTAAACTCACACCCTCATAAAAGCATTTTACTCTGCGCGCGAACAAAAGGTTATGAGGCCGCTGGATGATATTATTCTTCATACACTTAGAAAATAATCAAATTTCAGAGTGTATCCCGCTTTTTTGCTTTTTGTGGTTGATTCTGAACCAATCTGCTTAAATCATGACATTTTCGAAATGGGAAAGAAACGATCCAAAAGAATTCATACATTTCTAAAATTGCTAATACATATTTTTAAAACTTCCTTTGTACAAAATTTAAATAAAAAAGATTTCTTTCGAGTAATTGAAGTAAAAAAGATTAGGCCTCAACTAAAGGAACTCCCCAGGTAAAAGAATTTTGGTATGGGATTCATCTAGGTAAAAATCTGGGAAATCATATGGGAGTGATCTCTCAGATAGTATGGTAAAAGTATGGCGAATGAGAAGATCCCACACATCATGTATATTTGAATCAAGCATAATAGTAGATGAATATCGTAAATATAGCTAAAGTATAACAATGTATGGTTGAAGTTTAGGGAAAGTATTGCTAAAGTATATCTGAGAAGTATAGCTGTTGTATAACTGATGTACAGATAAAGTATAGCTGATGTTCAGTCAAAGTATGGCTGAAGTGCATCTTTTAAGCATAGCTCAAGTATGTAGATTATGTCTAGAGCATAGGAAAAGAATGGCTATAGTAGGTATAGCCGTATTATTGCTGATGAGAGATAATCGGATATCTGAAATACATGAAAATAGAGATGCAGAATCATGATTTTCACAATGTCAAAGAATATTGTTTGTAACTTATAAAATAAGTAAAATGTTAATTTTAACATTGTTTAACTTTATATCATACGAAATTTAGTGCTAAACATTTCACCAAAGTAACAATTTGATTGAATCTCTTTATGCTATTAATAATATGTTTATGTTTCAAAGATTTTGGATCTCTTAACAATATATATGATAAAAGAAATGAAGTTTTAACATTTTTGGATGAGCTGTCATATATGATACATGATGTTTTATCCCATTGCTAGGACATCTTGAAGAACAAATGAATGTAATTCTATGTCCGATACTTTTGCTATACTTGAGTATAAATGAAAGTATAATCTATACATCAGATAGACTTTAGTACAGATAAAGTATATTAAATACTTCAGCAATACTTCAGCTATACAATGATTGGTCACTCTCATACCTATGATTTTTACTCGGGCCTTAAAATATGTATAAGCAAACCCTGCAGATTGAAACGAATCATGAGTTTAGTGTCTATTAAAAACGTTTTTTTGTATCGAATTGAAATCTACTTTCTCATGAATAATTTTATGCAACGAAATCAAAGCATGCAATAATTCAAAATTCAAATTTGATTTACAAACTGCCTCCTTTTCAGCTCATTAAAGACAAATACATAACAAAGGAAAAAAGAGGGAGAAAAAGTAAAAAGTAAAAAAGAAACATATCTCTCACTTTTTTCTTATTCTTTCTCCGTATTTTTCATGTTATTAGGAAACCTACATGTTACGAGACAAATTTAGATCTCCACATCAGGGATTATTCATAGAAAAACTACAGATTTGAATAATCGAAGCCTGAAAATAAAAAATAAGAACCACAGATATTTATATAAAAATTTGCTTTCTCTGATTTTTCATTTATTGATGCAAATTGATATGCATATAAGAATTATTTTTTATAACATGAATAAAGAAATGATTTAACCAAATTAGCTGATCTCAATTTTTGTTTTGTTAATTAAATGAACCTTAATATTTTTAACCGATCCTCCAAATTATATCAATCACGTTTCCCCAATTTCAATCAATTTCGTTCAATCCATAATTTTCAACAAGCCATCTATAAAAATGTATATCAAGAATTAAATATTGTAAAGTTAATTCCCCACGTATAAATTTACACAAAGATAATCCAAAACGTTTTCCACAATTATCACGACACTAATCAAGTTATTGTTAAAAGTCACAATAGACTGGTCTCAAGTTAAGAAAGTTTTATTTAATGTATATTAAAAAAATAAGATTTAAACGTTGAAATATTAGAAAAATAGTCTACTTTTTTTCTTTATTTATTAAAATTTGTCGGAGACAAAAATTTCAATACGGTACTATACGAGGTGAAGTGTTCAAAGTAACGATGCAAACTGACATTTATTTTTGACATGAGGACTCTTAAATATTGCCAGATTTTGGAAATAGTCTTATCTCACTTGTTAGTGATTTTAGCAATTTTCAAGCTGACCCCATCGATAAACACTAACATCATAAAACGTCACGTGCTGCAAGAAATTTCACTGATCTAAGGAAAATCCAATTGATAAGAATTCTTTCCAAAAATCACTATCAATTTTTCAGAAAATAATAGACAAACACTATGTATAAAACAATCTGAAAATCAAAGAAAATTACGTAAAAGAAAAATCAGGAAAATTCAGCATAAAAATGTTTAATTGATAAATTATTGACAAGATCCTCAATGGTCCATGGCAAAATTATGCACATATTTTATATACGACATCTTCCTCAGAACAAGGAAAAAGTGAGAGGCTAGTTTTGGTTGACATTTTCCTTTTTCTCGTTCTTTTATCCTTTGTTACGTATTTGTCTCCGACGAGCCGAGAAAAAGCTATTTTGCAAATCCAGTTTTGAATTTTGAATTATTTCATGCCCTCATTTCGTTGCATAAAACTAAATTTTTGTGAAGTCTCTTTTTTTCATTCTCAAAACTGTAAAAAATTGTATTAGTCCAGGCATCTGGTACTTTTTCAACGTATTCGGTAGGTCAATGGCTCTAGAACGAGGCAAAATTAAACTAGAGAACAGTCTGAGAAAGGTAACAAAAAGAAGAACCCTCTATTTCTAATAGGCGCCGAGTTATGACTCTTCAAAGAATACCGATTTTTTCAAAAAAAGAGGCTGAAATCCCAATTCTGAAGTTTATATCTGTACTTTAGAACCTGTTGATTTTACGAAAAAATTTTCTGGTTAACCAAAGTTCCAAAGTTGACCACTTTTGACCTATTTTACAGGGTAAATTACTCGCGTTCAGCTTTTTCCAAAATATTTCGTTTATGGGTAAATCTACGTTGTTTATGCCAACGAAAAAGTTGTAGTGCAGAAAATTATGCTTAAATCTGAAAAATACTCTTCTAGCATCCACAGGTCAAGAGTTACGACTCTTCAAAAGAACACACCTTTTTTTCTATTTTCAGTCAAAACAGTTTTTTTTTAATAACTTTTTCCGTGCATATCCTGTGGAAAAACTGTAACAAGATATATTGTGGGCACCAAATTTTAAGTAAAATAAGAAACAAATGTATTAACTCTTATAGGTCACAAGTTATGACCATGAAACTTTGATTCTTTCCATTCGGAAGGCTCTGTATGTACTGAGAAATATACTGCTATCGTATTTGATCATTTTGGTTGCTTTACACGCATCTATAATTCATTTAAGTACACTTTATTTTATTTTTCGTTAAAAAATAATTAATTGGTTAAATATCGTTGTATAAATACTCTTCACACTATTAGTATTGTGCATATTTAATATATTTTCTTTGTTAAATTCACTTCCCGAATATCTCTTGTCGAAAGTACATGAAGAAAAAAGTATAAATTAACTGTTTTTATATTGTCTATTCATTATATATAAAAAATGTTATAGAAAGGGGTTAGTTTTACAACATTGTATTATTTTATGTCAAAGATGCCCGAAATTGATAAAATAATCATCGCAGTGCACACAATTATTATTAATTGTTGATAATAAAAGAATATGTAAACAAATTAATAACCGAATTATGCAATTAATGAAAAAAATATTAAAATAATTGACTAATTGGTTGAATGATTGGCTGATAAATTTTTTAGTATCAGGAGATGGACTACATCATAAAAACTTGAAAATTGTTTTGTATAATGAACTCTTTTCCAAGCTTTTATCGTTTATTATCAACAATTAACAATAATTTTTTCCTCTGCGATGATTAGTTTATCAATGTCTGGAATCTTTAACCTAAAATACAATGTTATAAAACTAACTCCTTCAATAACATTTTTTAGAAATAATGAATAAACAATGTAAAAATAGTTAATTTATACTATTTTCTTTATTCGCTTTCGATAACAAATATTCTGGAAGTAATTTTCACAAAGTAAATATATAAATATGCACAAAACAGATAGCGTGGAGAGTATTATTTAAACAATGGTTAAGCAATTAATTGTTTTTCAACGAAAAAAGTGTATTTAATCCACATTTTCTTTCAGCAGTGTAATTATTAAGTAATGTATTATTGAAAAATGCAATTATTGTAAATAGATATGAAGGGCTACAAAATATTTAAATAGGTAAAGAAAACGATCTATCGGATCCCATTTTTAATTAGAAACATTTGAAAGTCATTTTTTTCCAAATTTTTAATTTATTAGATACATTTGATATAAAAATGCATCTTTTTGCCAACTTTCAACAGGCTGATTTCGGTTTTTCAACGCAATCAATTTTAAATAACTTGCAAAAATCCTTCGCTTATAATGTTGTATTTATATTTATTCACGAATTATGAGACTTTATTAACCAATAATGATCTGTTATTTTATAAACAATTTTATCAACAAATTCACAACTTGACTCATTTTCAACAAATGGAGATAGCTTTTTACGAAATAGACTGCCAATGACTCAGAAAGGACCCTATTTATTACGAGGCTTTGTAAGGTGACATCGTTCATTATTTGATTAAATAAATTTTAAAACCCAAAAGTTTCTTACGTTGTTTCATCAATTAAAAACTATTATTTTTTTACAAACAATTAAATAAAAAATCCCCGATTTCGTCATTTTTGAAGAGTTAGCAACCGTTTCTTGAATGAATTTAAATTTTACCGTCTAAGATTGCTTTAGGTGTAGTGCTTGTGCTTCTGGATTTAGCATTTTTCAATATTCACTCTGTATTTATATTTTTTTAAAGTAAATTAATTCAAATAAATAAGAAGTTGTTTCGCCTGACAAAGTCTCCTAGTATAATAATAAGGTCTGAAAAACTGCTGGTTAAAAATCTGTATTTGTTTCTAAAATGTATTGAAATAAAGATAAAATATTGTTATGCCTTTAAAACATGCAAAAAAACATTTTTTTGCTTTTATGGGAAATTGTTCTCACGTGTTTAAAGCGCAACTAAATCTTCAAAGAATCACAGATCCCAAAATTCCAAAATTACGAAAAAATTTGCTTCCATGAAAGTAAAATATTTGCATGTTTCTTCGATGCAAGCTAAACAAAGGAGGTTCAGCAAATTTAACTTTTTCCAACAAAAGTGTGAATTTAACTCAATAAAAAAAAACATGCTTTTGCAAATTCTGCAAGAATTATAAATTAAACAAAATTGTTATTGTAATTTGATGGTTTTTTAACTATTCATTATCAAAAACTGTACATAGACCAAATTTGCCGTGATTTTTAATCATACAGGAAACTTTCTTTCAATTTTGAAATACAAAAGCTGAACAGAAGATATTAAATAATTAAACAATATAAAAAAATGTGGATACCAAAACAAACAAATTTTTTGCTGGACCCAGAAAACTTACTTATTTTTAGCATTTTAATTTTTAAAATACCAAAAACTTACCAAATTAATTATAAAACAGATATAGGGTAAAGGATCCAATTACCGAAGGAGTTTTCGAAGGAATTGTCAAGGATCGACAGATATTTTTTATTACTAATAGTAAATTACAATTCTAATTAAATTATAATAATGCCGATACTATAAGATAGAAACTCTAAAATACCCATATTTTTATAAGAGAAATTAATTCCGAATTTAATATATGTAATGAGTCCTTCATGATATTGACGGAAATTCGCTTAATATTTTAGGTTGAGTGAGTCAGAAATTTCAAAGCACAAATTTTGTTACTTTTTGATATATTCTTTATATTTAAATGCTACTGTACTGATGAGGATGAATCAAACTTTTTTCAAGTGATTATATTATTTTTTTAAATTGCACTTATCATTTTTTAAAATAAATCATTGGTTAATTTGGGACAATATTTGGCAAAGCTCCATATTTCGATGACCCACCTCGAGAAATGGTGATATCGATTTTGTCGTTCATGCCCTATTTGTCGATATGTATAAATATTAGTTAGGCAGGTTAGGTTAATGAGAGCAATTTTAATAATAACAACATCGTGTTTATTTTTCGAAAAGAAAACCTCAAAAAAGTCCCTATTTTTTACCTACATATCTCACTATTCTCTACATTTACAATTTCTTATTCAGGTATTTATCAAATTATATTTTCACACTTTTAATAACTATTTTCAAATATTATTAAAATTATGATTATAAATCAATTTGACCTTATACATTTGTTAATTTTTGGGTTAGGCTATGCACCCGACAAATGGGTCTAGCACCAAAATTAAAGTTCCATATACTTACTATCCAGCCAAGTTATTTTTAATGTTGCAGGAGTTTCCATTTATAAGAAATAGGATAGGAAAGTTTGAGGTGGCCTATTTCCTCGACAATTGGTTTCTTTACCCTAATCAATAAACATTTTTATTTTGCAATAGGAAGATTTCAAAAACTTATTCTTGTTACTTAAAGAAAAAGGATTGATTTAAATAGTAAAAAATTATTTTAAAAAATTTGTTTTTGAAAGTCTTTTTGTAATCCACATTGGTTTTATCATTGATTCTGTGAAAGGAAATTTTGCTTATAAAAGTAAGTAAAAAGTAAAGTAAAAGTAAGTATAAAATAGAGATATATAAAGATAATCAGTGTAGGCATTTTGCGGGAATCAAGTTTTTGGAAAAATCAATTTATTCAGAATACATGAAAAATAACCAGAGACGATCTGTTGGAATCAATTGGAACCTCAAAATTTGTATTCCCCGGGGTTTCTACACTAAAAAGGAGTTTTAGTTAATTATAATTAAAATCGAGGTAACAGACGTAGCCTTTTGTGAACTAGTGCAATATGTTTTTTGGAAACTCAAAAAGTTTCAAAAATAGAAAAAATGTAAATACTTGAACAAATATATTTTCAAATGAAATCTTTAGCAAAATATATTTTCTTTACTAAATGAATAAGTAACTAAAGTTTAAAAAAATCGATGATGTAAAGTAAAGGTCTAGTTTGTGTCAGTCTGGCGTGAAATCCACCTTTTGGAAACATATGGTGGAAGATTTATGCAGCTAAATGTTACCTAACGTTTCAAAACATCCACAAAATTATCAGTAATGGTAAATTAGAATGTTCCGTATTTATTACAGTCGAACTCTGATTTGACGTCGGTTTTGGGGCTGTCCTTGGACCTGACCGATCCTAACTGAACCTAATTTAGCGAACCCCGCACACCCCGCGCAGCTCCTGACAAGCCTACCCGCGGCGCTGCGTGAATTCTCGGAAACGGTAAATTCGGGAACGTTAAATTAGAGTTTGACTGTAATTATAATTGCTGTTTTTTATGAGGAGATGCCGAACAATCGAAGCATTCTTCCTATTGAAAAAATCCGTGAAGAAATTCTCGTGTTATTTTCGGACAGGATTTACATGAGGAAATCCTTGAGGATTTGCAAATTCCTTGAGGAAATCGGCGAAGCATTCGATTGATACTTACAATTTTTCCTCGAGGAATTTGAAAACACGCGAGGATTTCTGCGAGTAAATTTTGTTCAAAAATAACACGAAGATTTCCTCAAAGATATTTTTAAAAGGGTTTCATCAGTGATGTAACCTTCAACTTAACACAGAATTATTGTTATCAGCTATAATCTAATGCAGAAAAATAGAACAAAGTTTTATGTATCTCAAGCTGAGACACATAAGTAAAGGCCACCAGGTAGGTTTTCTGGTGTAGAAAAATATGGAAGTCGAGATAGGAAGAGAAGAGAGGTGTAGAGCATTGAAGAGCAGTGAAGAGAAGAAGAGTGGACGACAGATGGTGAGGGAGGTGAGGAATGAAGAAGGGCAGCAATCCCGTGGTAATCTAATTTCAGCGTGCGGAGGGTTCCTGGAACGCGGCGTGACATTAGCAACCACCTTCAGCACTCCGACCATTCATCCGTCCATCCATCCCTACATCCTCTGCTTCCTCCTCCTCCACCACCTCCACCTCTTCCTCATACTCTTCTGCCACCTTCACTCCTTTCCTCTTTCCGCTTTCCACTATATTAGGCCATCTTCTAGTCTAGTTATCCTTCCCGAATAAACTGATGAGACGTTTACCGAACAAACCACGGGAGCGCTAACCAAGGTGGACTAACACCGGGTACTCCCTCATTTTCCCATGGTATCAAACTACGAGTTTTAGTTGGTTCAAACTACGAATTGTAAAGCACCTGTGTTCGTACTGTCATTATATGTACATGCGTGCCCGAATCCCTTCGACGGACTCACATTTCCTGGTATATGTGCATTCAGGGTATCATCAGCCAGGTCGTTTATTCGTTCGGCAAAACAAAGCTCCTGATAAGATGATTAGGTAACCTTCTTCTTCCATTTCTTCTAACTCCTATTTCCGTCGTTACTTTTGATTAGGTTTGAAGCGAGGTTTCAAATTGAATTTTTTTAAACAGATGCTCTATTTTTTCATTATAGCTAGGTTCATAAAACATTTAATAATAAAAAGAAATTTGCTTTATTATAAAATTATACTCCGCTGGGCCGAATTCATTACAAATCGAACAGGCAGTTCATGCTCAAGGCACAGAATCATTTGCGACTCATATATGTTGTTTTTTAAAGGAAATTTTTTGCTAAAGTTATGTATTTGAATTTTAAAAATTGAAAACGTAAATTATAAAAGAGTGGTCAAAACTTTCGTCACGTGCGATATTTTTCAATCTAATATATTTATTTACCTTATTCTTTTTGATGCTGATAGAATTTCTCGTCTTCTTTCGAAGTCCATTGGAATACTTTTAAAAAGTTTACGAAATGGCGGCGGTTTCTCTGAAAATATTGAGAGTCAAAGAAACAAAATTGTTTCTTTAAAAAATTTCTAGAAAAATATCTCTTGACTCTTTTATCTATTTCGCATTATTTTCGATATTATTGCGAAAATGTGTATAAAATCCTTAAAAATTTTTTTTCAACAATACAATTTTTTGGTGTGATAAAAAATCAAAATGGGTTTGATTTAACAGTTTTAATTATGTTCTGGTAAAAGAATAATGCAGTAAATTAGAAAAAAGGAGGATATCGATTATTTCAAAAATGTCGACTTTGAAGGAAAAATTTGGATGCAAAGGTTGTTGAAACTTTTTTTCTTTTTTTTCGGGACGTTTAGACTCTCTCAATAAAAATACCGCTGCGAAGTACTATGGGTGTAATTATTTGTTCTCATTTCATTAGCACTTCGCTTCCTTCTTAGAGGGATGTTTTTCTCCTTATATAAGCAATATTAGCTTTTTTTAAACTTTATGAATCGCTATTGATTGATCATGAAAGGTCGTTGAACGTCCGTCAATTGGTAAATCTACGCGCTCAAAGACGCGAACAATTAAATCAAATACTCTATTGTTATATTGTCAATATCAAGAAAAATTCCCCTTATAAACAAGGTTAATTATTACTTTTAAAACTTTAAGAACAGTATTAGTAGATCATGGTGAGCCATGAAAGGTTGTTTAATAGGTCAATTGACGCGTCTCGAAGACTCAAACAATCACATCATAAACAGCCTTGTTGCATCCCTAATATTGAGAAATTTTTTCTCGTACAGAAAAGGTAAACAATATATTTTGAAAAATTACAAATAGGTAATCCTAGATCATAAGCAGACATGGAAGGTTATTCAATAGTTCATTCGACGATTCTCGGAAATGCGTCCAGACAATGGAGAAAATGAACGTCTACGTCTTTTTGATTTCAGGACCAAATAATGGAATAGTCTTATTTGTACCCATCGAAGTATATCAGATATAGTACTGTAGTATTTCTAATACCAAGAAAGTATATCTCATATAAACAGAATAAACCATTTGTTTGAAACTTCATAAATGGGTACTAGCAGGTCAAAAGATGTTCTACAATAGGTCGATCGATGTGGCTTGAAGACGCGAACAAATGCAACATATACAGTACCATTCTATTTGGAATATCCAAAAAGTTTTTCTCATATCAATATTGTAAAATTTTCTTTCCAAATTTCTGAACGCAAAAAAAACTCTTCCAACTGGCACATCTGGCTCAAAATCCTATCAGAAAGTACAAACCTCCCTCTATGAGGAAGCAATATAAATAAAAACTAATATTAATATTATTAAAAAAAATTATTTCTTTATTGATGCGCGATGGATTTAAGTTTTATATTTTAATAATACCATGATGCAACTTTAATATAAATATAATAAAAACATGTAAAATTCTCGCATACTTGCCTTTACTTTGATCTTTATTTTATAGTAGTTACATTTACTCTAATTTAAATATTAAAACATCATTAAGTGGATTTCATATAACATGGAGCGTTATTGCTTAGATAAAAGTGAACCTATAAAAGTTAT
>CAKNWW010231440.1:0-11358 GCA_932074435.1 Andricus kollari
TAAAATTGAGAAAAGATATTTGAAAATTACTTTTTAGTGTCAGGATTAGTACTGCTCACATGGTAGTTCAACATCATCGTTTTCAAGTTTTTACGATTCTTTTTGAAATTCAAGAATTTACTGAATTTTTAACACGTTGGGGACTCTAAAAGCTGTAAACATTTTTTTAAATCTCAAAAAATTAGGACATTTTTTTTCACCAAAAGACACAAAATGAGGAGATGAGACTTTAAAAAATCAAAAAAATCATGTTTATGGGCCACCCTAATATATAATTTATTATAAATAAATCATATATAAATATATATTTTTTAGAGAGAAAATTTCTAGTTGAATTAATAAAAAAGTTACAATTACAATTTTTTATAAAATGAATTAATTACATTAGCAAAATAAACAATAGAAAAATATGAATACAATTCAAACTGTTTAAAAAAAACTCATCTTTATATTCAATTTTCCTATCATTAAATTACATGTTTTCTTGAATTTTGTTTATTACTAATTACAGCTGCTCTTATACATACTGAAAACTATGTTCTTCTTTTATATCCATAAAAAGTATCAAGTTTTAAATGAATTTTAGTAGTTTTGCTTTACATAACAATGCAAAAACAGGATTACTTGACGGGAGCGCCATCTGTTGGATTTATTTGAACTACGATACCCCTCCGGATGCTAAGAGAACAGAAAGAGTGGGGGCGATGCATAGGGTTGGTAGATAGGCTTGATATTCATGCATTCATGACAGGGTTGTGCAGTGACGCGTCACTCGAGGTTTTCTACGTAATTTACGTGGGCGTGGGCCTCGGATAGAGCATAATATAACCTCTTTTTTTTTAATTATGCTTATGCGTACCTTAAGACCTGAAATGTGTAGCACTGTTCCTGATCATTAATTTTTTTTCTAAAATGATGCCAAACACAAATAAATCAAGGATAGTCAATATCCCATGGAAAGATATAAATTTGAAGCGTATAAAAGTAAAAGTTAATATGTATGTTAATAAAGAATAAATATTATTTTCTTTGATAATTTATACATTCTTCCTTATTTTTAATTTTCTATGTATAAAGAGAATGTAATATAATTTTTGTGAATTAAACTCCAGAACTCGAGACTCGGAAAAGTCCATTATTTATAAATTATTGTTTGTTGCAGGTTCATGTAACTTTTGTCTTAGGTTTTATATTTATAATAAATAAAAATGTCATATTTATTCATACAAATTTTATTTAGAATTATAAAAATATGTTAAATTCTTAACCTATAAATTCTAACTGATATTATTATTATATTGATATAATTAATGTCACTGATGATTTACTAACTTCTTTTTATAATCACTATTTCTACAGGAATGTGTGCAAAGGATATAACACTCGAGATGGCAATTCGAAAAATATATAACAATAGTTGACAAGCGCGCGAACGATTACTTATGGGTTAGGATACCATGTTGTCGTACTTATACTCATGTTCCACATGCTCGAACACATTGCGGATTATGAAGTACAATAAATACGTATATATATATTTTTTTTTTAAATCATTTGTTTAGAAAAGTGATAAATAATTACGAATAATTAATAAGTGCTCAATATTAGTTGTTTCTGTAAAGCAGGGCTCATCACTTTCAGCAGGTGCTGACTGACACGATAAGTGCATGACTGCCACCAATTTTTCCTGTCATTTTTTTCTTCGATTTCCAGGAATCCTGGAAAGGGTTACGGTCGGTACGGTCACGGCTCGTTGCGGCTCATTGTTCACACCGAAGGGTCTGTTTTTTTTCTACTTGAATTCACAATACATTTCATATTTTCATTTCAAACTGTAATTTACCGTGAAGGATTAGGGACCAGTCGAACGACCAGATTTATGAGGGCCTGTTTGACCTAGTCTGGCGACTGCCACTGTCAGTATTTGCAGTCGCCGACTGCCTTTTGGTGAGCCCTGCTGTAAAGCAATTGGGTATTTTTATAATAACGAATTCAAAAATCCCGTTCACATAGTGACGTGATCAAATGTAAAATACATTTTTAGAAAACTAAGGACGTAATATACGTAGTAATATACATGTCGAAAACCATGTAATATACGTCACCATCCCTGATTCATGATGAAAAAGCCCATCTACGTACTACGTTCTATTTACTTTGTCTAATGTAGATAGGTTTTCCTTCACTCGGCGCAAGTGAGTGATTTACTGACGAACAAAGACCTTTCATCTTAAGAGGGCTGGGGACACCCGTGGGAATTCTGAGTTGAGTGTGCGAGAGAGACAGTAATATGATAAGCACGCTCAAAAGGGTGGAGCTTGTTAGTGAACACAAAATTTTCGACAGCCAATCAGCGTAGGAATATTTTCAGGGAAAAAAGGGTACATCGGTAAAAAATGTGAAAAAAATTTCCTGCAATATAGTCATTATCAAGGGACAGTCGGCCTGGGTCAGGCATTGTCTGGAAACCGGTAACCTTGCGGCAGGGGGTAGATTCTCGAGCGGACGGTTTTTTGCCCCGCGCGACCTTACCATTGTTTGAGATTAGACATAGCGGAGAAAAATCCAAAATTGGTACTATAATACTTAATTAAATTTTAATAGACTGCATTAGTCTCGTTATATTATTACGAGTAAATAAAAAAAAGATTGAAAAAAATCGGTTAATATTTTCAATCCCAGTTGATCTTTAAAGATTTATTTCCTTTTCAATTATCTTTAAAGATCCCTTCCACGTGAGCCCCACTTGATGTCTAGTGAAAAATTGGAATTAAATTTTACAATATACTAGAAAAAAAGCGTTTTGTATTGAAATCTTACTTTTTAATTGTTAAACAATCGTTACAAACCGCGAAGTTAGTCTTCAAAAGTAGGGTGACTTTGACCAAGCACATACGTTATAATTGCTAACAATGGTTACACATACCACATACGTTATAATTGCTAACAATGGTTATACATAATATATAGTATAGCTACAAGAAATCGAAATAAAGTTTGAAATGTTGAAAATATTTTAACTTGATATCAAGCATATTTCGAAACTATCTTAATGAAATGTTTCGATTAGGCGAAAATTCAAGCAGAATATTTCCAACATTTCAAACTTTATTTCGCCTTCTTGCGGCTGTTGTATGTATACAAAATTCGTAACTAAAGAAGGTAGAACGAATATTTCTCAAATTTTAACAAATATTGATGGCATCAAAAATATGCTTGATCAAATGCTATATAAATTTTTGCTATTGACATTCGATTGCCCAAATAGGAAACTTGGGTTCTTTTTATTTTTCGATTATTATGTTCAATTTTTATGACAAAAGTGACTCCTAAAAGTATATATCATTCAAATCAGAATTTCCAGAAACATACAAATCCGTTAAACGTCAGAGAAGTATTTTTGGCAAATATTTTGGAGACTTGTAATATTTCGTACATTTCTTTGGTGGCTAAAGAAAAAATTCAGAAATGAATCTGAGAAGGATTTCTTGAGAGTGGTGCCAGATGTTACAGTAGGCCCTACAACTTGCCGGGGTGAGGTAAAGGGTATGCATTGTAGTGAGTACAATGCGTGGGCGTGCCTAAAGTTCTCCTCAATATTTGGCCGCCAGGATCGGTAGTTACTTCCCTTGAATTTACTCGATGCGAAATCGTCATTACAAGCCGAGAAATTAGTCTTCAAAAGTAGGGTAACTTTGACCAAGCATATTTTTACTATATTAAATGTTTATAAAAAATTTAAAAAAGTTCTTTGTAGCTCATTATTTTCTGAATGTAGACATACCACACAAGTCATATTTTTCCTAATACTTTCGAAGGAAACTGTGGCGGGCGATGACCTTACAAAAGCTCATGTCCCGAGCCCTCTTAAAGCAGTTTCTCGCCGCCCAGTCACACAGCAAAACCGAAATTCGTGTATATAGGCTTATCTTTTTGTAGATAGAGCCTTTCTTCAACAGTATTTCTCCAGATTTCTTAAAAATTATGTGTAGATAGGATGATTAGGGCCAAATTACCTCTGCTAAATTCGTTTCTTATTACGAATCCAACGATATAGAATTAACTTTTCGTAAAAAAATGCAGTTAGAGCCTTTCTTCATAGGCCCATGCAGAAATCGTCCCATTTGTCCCCATTTCAATTAAATCATTAGAACAACCAAACTAGTAAGTTCTAGTCATAACCCTTTAAGGCACTGTGAAGATTTTCCATTCTGTGTGACTAGAAATACCATCGGTGTCTTGTTAGGTACCAATCTTCTCTCTCTAGGGATCACGGGACCTTGTAGCTGGTGGGAGGGCTTAAGGGTCTCATCGGACAATAGATCTGGAATAGGTGAACCAGAGGGGCTGCATTGCGAGGTGTAGCTGCTCTGGGGAACTGCCGGACAATAGTCTGTGAGACCTAAACTAAGGAGCGATCCCTCCAGGATGTAATCGCAAAGCCTTCTGGAATATGGAGCGCGTGAGTTCTCATGCTCCCAAGCCAGTGATGCCAATGTGGGCGCCTTTTGCTACTGCGCTTGCGATTGGGCCGCGCACTGGTTGCCCGCAGTTGGCGTGCAATTCAAAATTGGGATTAAAAACAATTCTTGTAATTTAAATAAATAATTATTGAAAAATGCACAAGAATGTATATAAATTGTACAACCTCTGATTTTAGATAAGGAAAAAATGTATAACACATATATTTTTTTTAAATAACAGTTTATTTTCTTTGACTTCCAAAGAATAATTTATATTTAACAAAACATTTAATTTCAGAAGAAATTTTTTGAAAAACTAATTCAAAATAATTGTTTATAATGTTTTGAATATTTTTCAAGTTTTCTCATAAGAATTCATATAATAATATAACTTGTAAATATGAAAATTATCATAACTGTATTGTATTTTGAATTGCGCGCCAACTGCGGCCAACTAGCGGGCGGCCCAAACGCAAGCGCAGTAGCAAAAGGCGCCCACATTGGCATCACTGTCCCAAGCCACGATGTGATCGAAGTGTCAAGGGCTGAATGGCACCAGGGTTAACAAATCGTTGAACACCCTGGCTCACTCCCCTCAGTCGAGGCGGACATGTCGGTGTCACAAAGGAGGCGCCTAAACGGAGACCTTGGGACACCAGGTCGAATTCCATAGTATGTAGACCTGCCCCGTGCCAGCGGGGTTCTGCAGAGGATGTTCCTTATTTCCCTAACTTCTCGTGGATCCAAATGGGCAACATGAAACAAAAAAATCAATGAGGGCACCGATCTGGGACTCTCGTCTAACCCACCGCCACAGGGGAGCGGCTCCTCAGGAAAAAACCCACCAGGAGCGGTTCAGAGTTCTGATACCGATGACAGCTATCATGTTGCCACGGTGGAAGAACAAATAACGGGACTCCCCGTAAGGAAGAGGAACCGTAGTAGTAGAGCCCACTTAGCGCGACTTGCAAACAGCAATCAAGGCACCTCAATGGAGGCCATGGATGCGTAAACATCATTTGGAGCAACTCCTCAGGCTTGTTCTACAGACAAGAGGAGGGGACCAGAAGCTTCTGGAGACGCCCCGAATTAGTCTATCAATGGCTGAGTCCGAAATCTCCATGATGCAGATTAATTTGCACCACAGCGAAGGCGCCGCATCGGTTCTAACCAGTCGCATGTCAATGGTGCAGAATGTCATTGCCCTAATCCAAGAACCCTGGTTATACAGGAAAAGGATTGTTGGCATGGGAGGGTGTGGCTCCATATATAAGTAGCTGCGCGAAAAAGCACCAAGGGCACGCATAGCCGCCAAGTATGGATGCGATTTTGGTTCTTAAGCTCTGCTCCAGGGACCTCACCGTCATTAAGATGAGGCTCAGGGCAGTAGCGGAGAAAGGCTAGAGGTGTTTATCGCCTCGGCTTATTTCCCGGGCGATGCTCAGGGGCCCCCGGCTCCTAGAGAGGTGGAGACTCTAATTCTGCACTGCCAGGAGAACAGGATACCTCTGCTGTTAGTTTGTGATGCAAATTCCCACCATAAAGTTTGGGGGAGCACAAACATCAACGCCAGAGAAAGGGATTTAATTCAATATCTAGCGGGCACTGAGCTGGAGATTCTAAATAGGGGTGATACTCCCACATTTCAGAGTAAAAACAGGAATGAGGTTCTCCATTTGACACTATGTTCGGAAGAACTGAGGAGCAGGCTAGTGGGCTGAAGAGCCTCCAATGAGGAGTCTCTCTCGGACAAAAAATATATCTTGTCCCGGTTAGCCTTAGGTAAACCGACAGTTTCAAAGATCAGAAACGCCATTAATACACTTTGGGACTCATATAAAGAAAAACTTGAAAGCAGGCTTGTGGAATTCCCCGAAAGCTACGGTACCATAGATGAGTTAGGGCTCGCCGCTGATTTTCTGCGGAGGGCTCTGATCACATCATATGAGAACAATTAGCCTAAAAGTAAAATTAGGTCTAGGAAAGGAGCAGAATGGTGGAACACCCACCTGGAGAAACTCCGTGAAAGGACGAAACCGTTGTATAACAACAGGGCAAACAGAACGTAATTGCCTTCAGACTGGGACATCTATAAGACGGTCTAGAATGAACACAATAAAAATATCAGAATTTATAAACAGGAAGATCGGAGGAGCTTCTGCGAGGAATTAAAGAACATTCCTGAAACAGCCAGACTCCATAAGATCCTGGCGAAAAATTCGGAAGCTCGCCTCGGGCTCATAAGGCTCGATGATGGTGAGTTTGCCAAAAACGAAGAAGCAACACTAAATCACCTGATAGAAGTCCGCTTCCCGGGATTTCAGTGAAATCAAAGCGACCGAGAGGTGGAAGCCTGGGCCCAAAAGAGGGAAAAGGCTGACTGGAATTGCGCCGTTAAGTTTGTTGAAATCAAGAAGGTGGAATGGACCGCAAGGTCCTTCTGTCCCTTTAAATCACCAGGGATCGATGGCGTCTAACCAGTGCTCTTACAAAAGTGCATTGATTTCATCGTTCTCCAACTGACAAAACTATTCAGGGCAAGCATTGTCCAAAACACGTTCCATCGGCATGGAAGGATGGCAGATTCGTCTTCATTCCCAAACCTGGGAAGGAGGGCTACACTGCTGCTAAAGATTTCCGGCAAACCAGCTTGACATCCTTCATCCTGAAAACGCTAGATAGGCTGGTCGAGATATATATCAGGGATAAGGTGCTTGTAGCCTCTCCGCTGCACAGAGGGCAGCACGCCTTTCAGGCAAGCTGCTCGGTAGAAACTGCGCTCCATGCTGTCGTCGCAAAATTGGAACAGCAGCTGAAACAGGGAGGGTATGCTGTAGCTACCTTCTTAGAGATTCTGAAGTATGCTCTCAGGCTCCTTCTGTAATTCCCATCTTCACAGGAGATGTTTTTTTCAGAGGGCACATTGCCGAATTCCCCTGGGTGTTTTGTTTTCGATTTTTGAAAGAACTCATTTTGTTCCCATGCTTAGCTAGGGATATATTTGGTTAATCTCTACAGAGCCCCGCTTGTAGATAATAGCTTGTAGAAAATAAAGATCAAATTGTTTTTAATGTGTTAAATATAAGGGAAACCGTGCAATTTGTATGGTGTAAGTGAAATCCAGTGGAAAATAATTACTTGTCATTGTAGAGGTCAAATGTTCTATATTCAGATATCGTGCCAGTGGCGGATTAAGACATAAATTGCCGCACTAGGTTGTTGCGAAATTGCCGCGCCCCTCCCTCCCTCCATAGTTTTTTCGAATGATTCAGTAAGTGTCCATCAGGAGCGGAAAATATTGACAAGATGATAGGATTAATACACCATTTCTTTGTCATCGAATAATGTTATTGATAACAAATTATAATTAAAGATTTTCACTCGCAATTTCAATTTTGTCGCCCCTAAAAAGTTGCGGCCCTAGGCAGCTGCCTACGTTGCCTGTTGGGTAGACCTGCCACTGTATGGCGGGATACAAATATATGCAAACAACAATTTTTAATCAACAAAATATGAAGTTTTTAAATTAAGTATCCAAAATTTGTATTTATTTAATATTATTTTGTTGTTTACAAATCGTTTTTCACATATATTTCTATCATCACTAAATTTTAAACGTACCAGGAATCAGAGAGTGCATGGGCGGGCGGTCTATTGATATTTTCGTTAGGCCTCTATTCTTCCCGATAAGGGCTCTATCAGAAATAGCGAAAACTAGCCAGTCCCCTTCCAAATCACGATCGCACTTTATGCGTGAGAGTACTGCAGTATCGACAAACATATTATAAGTGGAGTACTTAAATATTCTATTAAATATCTTATAAAGATACGCTTCGATGAAAAATGAAACATACACTGCACATATAAAATTCTCGTGAAAAATAGAGGAAACAGAAGGAGCGAGAGGCATGATCAGGACAGCAAATGCAAGTTTTCCACAAAATATAGAATTACTTCTGAAATTATTCTTTTAGTTATCAGTGATTTAATTATTATAGAACTCATTCTTAACCGCATTCCCCAAAATGCATGTAACAGCGTTATGCGACAGTTACAGATAATGCAACCTGTTACCTTCATATTACATAACAGTTCTGTCAACCGAACTTAAAAACTTCGACAGGACATTTTTACATTCTCATCATAATGAGAAGGTATTGGTTTTATGTGAAAAATGACATTCGTGGATTCCATCAAATGTCGACGTTTTGAGGCCCCATGAGTCAGAAAAAATGGGTTTTACGTCGGTGTCTGTCCGTCTGTCGTCGTTGTCGTTGTCGTCGTTGTCGTTGTCGTCGTCGTCGTCTGTATATCGCATAACTTTTGAAAGACTGATCAGATTGGATTGCGCCTTGGCACACAGTTTCAGGGACCAAAAAGAAAGATAAAGTTCGTTAACCAGCTATTTTGGATAGCAATTCAAAAAGTTAGTGCATTTTCAAAATTTTTTTAGACCATTTTTTTCAAAATTGAGAAATTCCATGGACGGCTATTCATAGTACTCAAAAATTAATACAATTTATCCTTATGACTTTTTTCGATGAAAGCAAAATTGTCAGAGATTATAGCATTTTCAAAATCCCCCCCAAAAAGCGAAAATTGACATTTTGAGCCAAATAAAGCACGATACGAAAAAAAGTCAAGAGAGGAAAAACGTTACTTTTTGATGCCCCTACAAGATTATTACGAGGGCTTTTTGAATTTCCTTAAAAAATCGAAAATTAAAATTTTGTTTGCACAAAAAATAATGAATTATTACATTCTCATCATAATGAGAAGGTATTGGTTTTATGTGAAAAATGACTTTCGTGGATTCCATCAAATGTCGACGTTTTGAGGCCCCCTGAGTCAGAAAAAATGGTTTTTACGTCGGTGTCTGTCCGTCTGTCGTCGTTGTCGTTGTCGTTGTCGTCTGTATATCGCATAACTTTTGAAAGACTGATCGGATTGGATTGTGCTTTGGCACACAGTTTCATGGGCCAAAAAGAAAGATCGTGTTCGTTAACCTGCCATTTTGGATAGCAATTCAAAAAGTTAGTGCATTTTCAAAATTTTTTTAGACCATTTTTTTCAAAATTGAGTAATTCCATGGACGGCTATTCATATAACTCAAAAATTAATACAATTTATCCTTATGACTTTTTTCGATGAAAGCAAAATTGTCAGAGATATAGCATTTTCAATATCCCCCAAAAAAGCGCAAATTAACATTTTAAGCCAAATAAAGCAAGATATGAAAAAAAGTCAAGAAAAGAAAAACGTTACTTTTTGATGGCCCTACAAGATTATCATGACGACTTTTTGAGTTTTTTAAAAAAATCGAAAATTCAAATTTTGTTCGCAAAAAAATAATGAATTATTACATTCTCTTCATAATGAGAAGGTATTGGTTTCATGTGAAAAATGACTTTCGTGGATTCCATCAAATGTCGAAATTTTGAGCCCCCCTGAGTCAGAAAAAATAGTTTTTACGTCGGTGTCTGTCCGTCTGTCGTCGTTGTCGTTGTCGTCCGAGGTACAGCAATAAATATAATATACATTTGATATAATAAAGTTGAAAATAATAAAGAAAAGTTCGCATTTTCGATAAAATCGAGTGCGGAGCACGAGGAACGTGATGAGAATGTGTTCGTTAAAGCCTAAGGAGCTTTAACAAAAGAAAATTCACAATCGCCAAATTACAGTTGTTGATGCTTTAACCTTTAATTTTAAAAGGCCTGCGCACAAACGTGGGGGAAATACAAAGACTGAGCACGTAGCGTGAGGTACATAAGTTATCGAGCGCGAAGCGCGAGATAAATACATTATCGAACGCGTAGCGCGAGAACCAACAGTCGCGCGCCCTAGACGCGCTCAAACTTGCGAGCCGCGCGCGCAAGTTTCTAATAGCATAAAAACTAATAGAAGAATTTTCAAGAAAAAAAGTATTTTTAAATTGTTTAAACAAAATGTTTAAATAATTTTTGTTTAAACAAATGGTTAAAATAATTTTTGTTTAAACAAATTGTTTAAATAATTTTTGTTTACACAAATTGTTTAAATAATTTTTGTTTAAACAAATTATTTAAATAATTTTTGTTTGAACAAATTGTTTAAAAAGCGAGATTTGAAAAAAATAATAGTGCCTTTTGATTCTACGGAAGAAATTACATCAATTATATGCATTTTGCAATTTTTTTATATACCCAATTGGTGACGAAGTATAAATAAACAATTAAATGTTATAGAATTTGTATTTATACTGCATAACAAGTTGGGCGGAAAAAAATTCATTAAATAATTAGGTAAATAATTGATTAAATATTTCAAACTTCTTTGAAGTATCTAGCCCATCGGGATTGATAAAATAATTTATCATTATTTTAAATATTAAATCATTAATTTACTAATTATTGAAATTTAAATTTCGCGAATTAAACAATTTCAGTTAGTTTAATAATTCGTTAATTGAATAAATTTGAAATTGTAGAATTCGATAAATTTGGATTTCTGATATATCAAAATTCGGGCATTTATTATTCGGTACTTTTATTTTTCATCAATTTTTTCTATTTAAAATGTATTTTTTCTTATATTTTGTACGTGCTTTAATATTTTTCTGCAATGTAAAATTTTATTTCTTTAGATTACCTCTAAATAAAAATCATAAAAATCCTGAGAAATTGTTTTAAATATTTAATCATTAATTTACTAATTATTTAAAATTAAATTTCGCGAATTAAACAATTCAAGTTAGTTTAATAATTCGTTAATTGAATAATTTTGAAATTGTAGAATTGTATAAATTTGCATTTCTGAAATATTAAAATTCGGGCATTTATTATTCGTTACTTTTATTTTTCATCAATTTTTTCTATTTAAAATCTATTTTTTCTTATATTTTTTACGTGCTTTA
>CAKNWW010231460.1:0-19345 GCA_932074435.1 Andricus kollari
TGAAATTACAAAGTTACCCCCACCCCTGCCTCCTGTGGGGGTGGGGGTGGGGTAAATTTTAACAAATCTTTTTTCCCCCTCGAAAATAAAAAGTTTTTATTTCAGACATTTTTTCCGTAGGATGCGTATTTTTTGAGATATTTCGTTGTCTCAAGTTAAAAAAAACACCCTGTATATGTTCTGTCTGTAAACAAACTCTTTGGCACGATGGATCAACCCTGAAGAAATTCTTAAATACACCAGTTAAAGTATTGTAAGGTAGCGTGTTTGGAGTTTTTTAGCGATAAAATATTATTGTATCCATTATAAAAGTACTGCAATCTTATAAATGTCGTAATAATGTATGTAAATATAAAAAAGCGTTCTAAAAAATGTATTTTCCTGAAAAATTAAAGTATTTTGATTTGTAAAAAAATTTTTTTTATTCAAAGTGGCCTTAAAAAACGGCACTATCTGCGATTTCCATCATTGCGTGTTTGAAAGTAAAAAATGTTCAAGAATCAAGATCTGCAATGATTTCCGAAGTGACAAGACTTTCGAAAAAAATTAACATCAGGGCACCCGTGCACTAACGGCTCACTGACCACAGACTCTATAAAAACAATACCAATACATATTTTATTTATCTTAAAATGTATATAATGAGGGCTTAGCCACAACTTGACATATTTTGAAACCTTTGAAAATTTCTTGAAATGCCTTGAAATCTTCTGAAAGCTCATAAAAACCTATACAATTCTCTAAAACTCCATAAAATTCCTGAAAATAATTTCAAAAATGTGCTTTGAGATACTTCAAAATTGTTTAAAATCCGTCATAATCAACTGACGATTTTTGAAAGAACGTGAAAATCCATTAATTTTTCGAAATCATTTGAAATGCATCATAATTTTTCAAAACGTTAAACATTGATATTACTTGAAATTCTGACAGCCCCATTGAAAACTTTAAAAATATTTTGCAATCCCTAGAAATCATCTGAAATTCCTTAAAATGTTAGGAATCACTTCAAATCCTCTGAAACCCTTGAAATCTTTAGAAATAACTTCAAATCTAATGAAATCCTTCAAATATTTTGAAATACATCAAAATTCTTCAAATATCTTAAAATACTGTAGAGTCTAGAATTCTCTTAAAATGTCTTCAAATTAGAACACGAATCCAACCGAAAGAAGTGTTGCTCTCGAAAAAGTTTCATGGCAGTGTCAGCATGTATGTCTTACCCACTCGCGCAACCCTTTCCAATCGTCGCTAATTTTGATCGGGGCCCCTGGACAAGGGGTTCGCGTTAGTGAGAGGTGAAATGTGGCCCTACTCACCCGGGACCCATTTTCCAGGGTTCCAAACAAGATTTACGCGTCCTAGTGTTGGGCATTTTAAATTGAGGACCTTGTAAAGGTGGGACACTGATTTTACGCATTTTTTCACTTAAATGCGTGATTTTTTTTGTGACCTCTGAAAATCCAATTCTACTTGAGTGGGGGAAGAGATGTGGCCCTCAACTCTCCCTCCCACCTTTCCATGGTCCCTGATAGAAAATCCTCAACACTTGGACACATGATTTTTTGGGGGGGCTCCTGTAAAAGGGGTTTGGAGTAGGTGGGAGGAGGGATGTGGTCCTCAATCCTCCCTCCTAACTTTTGAAGGTCTTGTATTAAAAATGCTCACAACTAGGACCCGTGTTTTTTTGTGGGGCTCCTGAAAAGGGGCTTCGGTGTGATTACACCCTGCCGAACCCCTTTTTTTACAGGAACCCTAACAGATCATGTGTTTAAGTAAAAAATATGAAAAATCAGCCTGCCACCTTTCCAAGGTCTCCGATTTAAAATGCCCAACACCAGGATGTATGGCCTGAAAAATTCATAAAATAAGTGCGTTTCAATTAAATCGAAGATGATCGATCGTTTCGAGCGTGAAAAAGCTCGATGACTGGAAAATGGTAAGAGAGCGACATTTTTTTCGACCAGAATCGTGTTCAGCGTGAAAAATACATACAATTTGTATATGAAAGGCTCAAAGATCGAAGACGGCCAAAGACCGAAAAAAAACAACGTATTCTGTACGTAGCAGCAATTCCAGAACGCGTTGTGGCTGTTTTTAAAACGGTCAAAGGCCGAAATAAACGACCAGAACACGTTTTGGTTGTTTTCAAAACGATCAAAACGCGTCCTGGCATTCTTGAAAATGCCAGAACACGCACAGTGGGAAAGAATTCTTCTTTGGGACGGATCAAAGTATATTTTTTTAAATACTTATAAAGGATGGTACTTCGATGGAGTATTGAACGCTTAAAAATGGTATTGATTTTTTATTTAATTTAAAAAATGCAATTGCTAATACATATATATTTTGTTTATATATGAAATTCCACTGAAATAGTTCATGTAAAAATAAATAAAATTATTACTTTTACCCAATAAATAAAAACTTCATTAATTTATTTCATCGTAATGCTCTTCAGTTCTATATTCTTCACATGAATAAGAATGGCAAATAAATGAATTTGTTCATAAAACTTGTTTAAGCTATTAAGTGTTATTATTTGTTGGTGTTCGTTTGTAATTAAAAATTATTTTCAAAAATTTTAATAAGAAAATGTGTGTAAGTAATGCATTTAAATTCCGAAAATGCAGCAGATATAAGTTATATTCATTAATTTGTTTACAACAATTGAACAAATGGACAAATTTCATCTGCAATTGAAATTTCTATTCAACGAAAGTGATTTTAATAACCTCTATTTTTTGGAGGTAATATCAATAAATAGGCCTAAGTAATTTGTGAAAATATAAACAATTGCATATTTAAAGTTAAATAACAAATCAATACCATTTTTAAGCGTGCAATACTCCATCGAAGTACCATACGTTCTAAGTATTAGAAAAAATATACTCGGATCCGTTCAGATTTGAGAAGTCGGCACATTTATGCCCCAAAAAAGTATTTTTTCCCACTGTGCGTAGTAAATATTTCGATTACTCTAAACTAAAGGACAGTTTTGAGTAAGCCCTTTTGAAAACTACCAATCAGAACAGGTTTTGGTGGTTTGAAAAAGGACAGAACGCGTTCTGGTCATTTTGAAAATGACCAAAATGCGTTCTGGCCGTTTATTCCGGTCTTTGGAAGTTTTCAAAACAGCCACAATGCGTTCTGGCATGTCTGCAACGGCCAGAACGCGTTGTGGCGGTTTTTTGTCAGTCTTTGGCCGTTTTCGGTCTTTGAACCTAACATACATACAACTGCCCCTATAAAATTGAAAGAAAGGGCTTTTCGTGAAAAGTATCACTATGGTATCAGATTTAAATACGAACTTAACAATAATACTGAATACTGATACATATATTCGAGTACATTTTTTTAGTTTAGGGAAAATAAAATACATGATTTCAAAAGGTAAACTTTTTTATTTGAGATCATGTTAGCTTGGACTGGAAAAAGATTATTAAGAATAACAAATTATTACGTATTTCACTTAATAAAACAAAATATTTACTCTCTAAATCTGATTCAGTTAAAATTCACTAATTGTCAGTGAAATCTCACTGATTCAAATAGCTATAGAATCCGGTCACTGGCAATCAGTGAAAAGTTACTTATTCATTCAGTGAAAGATTCACTTTTGAGAGTTGGCAGCACTGCACCACGTCATTTTAGCAGTCATAATAAAATAAGATTTTAGTAGATTCAATGAAATAATAATAGTAAAAACTTAAAACATATAAATCGCTTTACTTTAAAACTTAGAGGTTATGTCTCGCATGATTTACTCTGGTGTTACTGAATTTATTAGTGAAAAGTCCTGAATCACTGATTAATCAGTGGAATGACCAACCATGTTTTCAAAAAGGGAATTTTTCACTGATTCATATTTAGAGAGTATCTTATTTGTTATTATTAAATTTAAACGTTTATTCACCACGAATGGTTTGTGATTATTTAACTAACTTTAAGTGAAAGCTTCTAGCGATCATTTGATTGCTGCGTTGACTTCAAAAATTTTATAACATTCCATTTTCAGCCAAAGAATAGTACGAGTTAAAATAATTTCTTAATAATGATTCTAAAATACTTTCAATTCAATCCATTAGGGATCCTCAATATTTTAGATTTTAGATAGTATAGAATTTTTCATGCGACGGTAAAGCGGAATCATGGGAGAGCAAATTAAAAAATTCAATAATTTAAAAATACGTTTAGTCAAACTTGAGGTATTTAAAAGATTCTGAGTATTAAATTGAAAATTAACGATACAGAATTTTTAGAATTTTCGAGTTTGAAGTTTTGCAACATAGAAAATTTGCGACGGTTCGATTTTCAAAAGGGAATATCATGAAGTGTTTTAACCGAAAAAACTTGAACCTAATATTATTGTTCAATTATTTTTAAAAGTTCATAACTTATTAGAAAAAAGATAAATAATACTATAATTAAACTCCTGACAGGTTGATAATAGACGAAAATGTATATTTTCAACTTTTATTATATTTAATATTATATTTTTTAAATTGTTACTTCTGACAAACTTTCATTAAGATGTTAGAGCTTGAACATTTTGATTTCAAGTTGGAATTAAAATGTTTAAACTTCGAAAAGGAAAACTGAATCCTTTTCAATATTAGGCTTCAGGAAGTTCCAATCGATTAATGATTATGAATTGTATGTAAAATAGATATAGAACTTACAAAAACTTGATAACTTTATGGTTTTACACATTAAAATTAAAATTATGTATTATACTTCAAAAAAATTCAAAAGTACTCTTCGAAAACATATTCAATTTCCATTCCGCTCGTTACAAGGTACCAAATTAGTTACTGAAATACTTACTTAATATGCTCGTAGTTTCTTTTCTAAACTTTCCCGAAATTTTGCAGCTTTAAAAAAATAAAGCAGCATAATTTTAAAAAACTAGTAAGCAATACCGATCAATTCTTGATAAGCGCACTGGGGAATCATATGTTATAAACTATTTTAATGTACATAGAAAAACTTTGAGCTTTTTTCAGCCTAAAATCGGATAAAAATTCTGCATGTAGCATTTTATTCCACGCGAAAATAAAATTTACCCGCTGCCAGAAAAAGCTAACAGCTTTTTAAAACAATTGACTTTGTATCAATCGTTGGATAAAAATATAGCTCTTATAGGCTAAGCATTCAAAAATATCTTTGGAACGTTCTAAAACCAGCTTTGGGACATCGTTTGTTTAATGAACATCAAAAAGTCTGACGGTATACGTGATTGGAAAATTCTGAAGACGCCTTTTGATTTAGTTACCCTATATTAGAAAAATCGTGATAAATCATCTAAAATTATAATTTTATTTCAGTAATTTTCATAATCTGAATTCAAACGATTTCGCTAGATTGTACTGATTATTAACAAAGTTGTTGGTGTAACGAAACAATTTATTTGGATCAAGCAACACTTTTTATGAGGTACCGTTTAAAATTTGTGAGTTTTATTGTGTTCAGAGTTTGATTCTTACAGAAGGTGATAGTGATGATACTGTGATAGTGATTTTCCATGATTTGACTTCATAATTATGAATTATGAACACATAGCGTCTTTATTTTGTTTTAAAAGATTAAACCAGATATTCTTTTTTTAAAGAAAAAGTTAGAAGAAGAGAAAATTATTTAATTCAATAAAATACATTTGATTTGAGAAGAAGTCTTTCGATCAATCACAATTTCGTCTATAATGGATTGTGCTGATGAAATTTAATTATGATTAATCAATTAAATTTCTTATAAATTGAATGCATTTTATTGAATCAATTCATTTTTCTCACTTCAGGGTTTTCTCACATAATGAAGATATTTTACCATATCTACAAAATATAAATTTTCCTTCAATGGAACCATACTGTTACTTAAATGTAATAATTTTATTGCTTTTACGAACATGTGGTTCGTTTTACAAAATGTATTTGTTCAACCAAATAAATGTTTTGTTGTGCCCACAATAGAATCTGTTGGGCTTAACCAAACGGTTTTTTGCTTCTAAAGCAAACAAAAAATTTGGCTGGGACAACCAAACTTTTGTTCTGCCAACCAAACAATTTTCTTAGGGTGCTACATGTGATTTGACCAACTTCAATAGTTGTTCTTTACTTATAAAGAAGTGCATAAGAAAAAAATCCAAAACCGGCTTGAAAGTCCTGATAATCACAAAGAAAATATGTCTTAGAAGGCATATTAGAACATGAAATTCATCATGTAGTGCCTTAGGTTGTCCATGAAATAACAAAACATAATGTGTCTTCCAAGTTGCACTGAAATTTGAAATATTTTCCCTAGAAATATCCTGTATTGTTCTATGGTTTACAGACTATGGTCATGATCACATTCCATCAGTGTCAGTGTTACACCAAACAGGAGTAAGAGCAACAAACCAGCATGAGTTGCATACATATGAACAATACCCTCCTACTCATGTATTCTATACTTATCTTATGCCCTGTAGGCACTTGCCTTGCACGAATGTATAAACTCACGAGAGGCAGTTATCACTCGACCGAGTTCTCTGTGGAAACATTCAAGGCTTAAAATTTCCAATCGGCGGATGAATGAACGAGCTAACATCACCGACGGAAGGTATACATGTAGTGTAGTATATATGTCGAAAAAGCTATAAATGGTCCAGGCTTTTGTATCGCATGGCATGGCACGCGACCCAGGTCTAATGTGGAAAGTCCGATTGACCCGGGAGTCGATGAACTATGTCGATCTGCGAACCCTCTCGTATTTATCGTCTGGCTAATGGACA
Organism: Andricus kollari; assembly: GCA_932074435.1. Classification (NCBI taxonomy): domain Eukaryota; kingdom Metazoa; phylum Arthropoda; class Insecta; order Hymenoptera; family Cynipidae; genus Andricus; species Andricus kollari. The sequence continues at coordinate 6,770 of CAKNWW010231460.1, forward strand.
ACGTATGTCACATTGTTATACCTATACTGACTAACCGGCGCGGCGCGACGGATCAACGGCAGGTCGCATTGTCCTGCTGCATTGGATCGAGTCAATATTGGGCGGTCACGGGAAGTTGAACTTGCACGAAATCACCAGTACATCCAGTCTCCGGAGGATTAGTGGTCAATTTATCTAATGACGGAACCACGATATAACAATAGGGAAGGGATGGAATTAGTTTGAAACGAGACGTAGTAGAGTGGATTCAAGGTTGTTACTATGTCGTTTCTCGTCGTTTGATTGTCCTAGAAACCTTATGCCTCGCTTAAACTTGAGGGTTCGCTAAATTTAATGACTCACAGTTTCTCTCCAATCAACTTACTGATGTACTCTTGCAATTTGAGGATAGAGGAAATAATGGCGTTTTTATATGGGCATACAGGGTACTTTTGAAATCAGAAAATTTTTCCAACCAATTTCTTCAAAAATGTATTTTATAGTTCAAGTTATATTTAATAGCACTAAGAAAAAGAGGTTTTACAACGATGACAACGTTATTGCATCGAAACACTTAATTGCTTAGTTACGTTGTTATCAGTGAATTGACTCGAAAGTGAAAATTAATTGCCGAACATGAAGTATTACTCACTAAATCCCAAGGTTTCAAATTTTGATCCAAAAATAGATCGAAATGGAAAAACAGTTGATAGCTTGGGAGTTACAGTGAAGTAAAAGCAAGTGGATGACAACTCTGCCGTGCAAATGGTGAAGGACGTATCTGCATTTTTTACTGAAATTGAGTTAAGGTCTTAATCATATTCCTGACGTTTTTTTGACACATATACACGGTCTATGCAAATGGAAGTGGTCGTATCTGCAGAAATACATATAGAAAAATACAATCAAATTCTGCGTAACCGACAAAGTTCTTCCATACCAAGAATTCAAGGGATTCAAATCAGAAGAAACGAATTTCTTAATTTTGATAGATTTTCTGCGTATGTTATATCTAGTACCCCTGTTTAAAGATAAAGCTTCGTGTTTCGGTCCTTTTTAGATAACCATATCTGTATTTTTTTTATTTTTATTATTTTTATGCCAGCATATGGCAGATACGTCTTTTACCACACGCGATTGCAAATGCGAATAGACGAAATTGTAAATTCACATTCACAGAAAAAATTGAGGGTACGAAATGTTGCAGGAAATCGGTCAAGGAGGGTAAACACGAGGTGGGTATTTCAAACTGAGGTAAAGTTTCCTTGATGATTCGGAGATGTCTCCGGCGGATTCTGCTAGAGGCAGCACGTTACAGGTATTTAGCTTCGGAATGTTTACCTCAGCTTGGAGTAATCAACTGACTATTACCCTGCTTGAACGATTACCTGTAACATTTCGTACCCCCAGTTTTTTCTTCAATTGAAGAAAATAGAAATAGGAAATACACTTTTTGTATTTTTGTCTTGTCCAGTGGAAAGTGGCCTAGCTTGCAGATACGTCTTTCAAAATTTGCACGGAAGAACTGAATCATTTATAGTTTTTCCTAACCGAAACATAAATCTTTCAGATTTCCTGAAAATTAGATTTTCGGTCAGACAGGAACGTAAGCTTGAAGAAAATTGAAAGAGCTCACTTTTTCTTTGTTAGTAAAAAACGTTCCTATATGAGGAACCAAATTTATTTGATGCCTATGAGGTAGCAATGTGCTCATAAAATGAGCAAAAATAAATACTCCCGTGGTAAATACATCCATAGGGCTTCTCATTTCTATCATTCACGTACCCAGAACTTAATAACTAGGATGTATTTTTTCCATAGCGTTCGGTTAGAAAGGGTACTTCTTCGTAAGAAAACTGTTAGAAAATGAAGCAATGCTTGCACTTAAAACATACAAGAAATTTCTTTCACTCTTATCAAACAGCGTTTTCTCTACGCAACATTCTTAAATTACTATTTTAGCTACAAAAATTCCCTCTATGTTATGTGACCATTTTTCCTGAGTTGAAACGCAAAATAGGAGAAATTTTGAAACAGTTTATGAAAAATTAGAAACTTGGGTTTTCTGGTGTTTGTGAATATAACTTTTTTTTTTTTAAACAGTTATACTTGAACTACTTTCCGTGCGGAAAAATTTCACGGCAATCTTGAATCATGCTGAAGCCAGTACATTTTTTATTACGCTTTTCTATTCACGAAATGCTAGCCTGTAGCTACCTTGGCGCTATCTAGTTTTGCTACGTGTTTGACTTGAAGCTTTTTGCAGTCTAGTCCCGGTCTTAGTGCTATCTAGGTGTTCGTTACGAAATTCACCGCTTGTGAAAATTTGTGATATTTCTATGAACCCCCCCCCCCCCCCCCCCTAAAACCCCCCATTCTTCAGATATTTCTTTCATTTGAGAACATTGATGTAATGCAAAGATTAACTTAACAGATCAACTACACGGCAGTCTTATATCAACTAATTCATTTTTTGTGTCGATAATATTTGTTTTTAATGTATAGACACGTATCTAATTTATATTTTTTATCAGAGAAGCGTCACGTGTTACAACATCTTTGCGACATCCCTCCTACGTGACACTTTGTGACATTAGGTCACATTAGGTACATTGAAAATTGTGCAGTTTCAAATTGAAGCCGTAAAAGCGTAGGTGTAGAATTGGAAGCGCGTCAGTATAGTTTAAAAATTAAAATTTTTAATTTTAAATACTGTCCTACAAAAATGACCTTTTTTCTTGTATCTTGTTCGTCGATTTCCTTAATTATAAATGTAAATGCAAGAAAATATTACATAGTTATTATTTACAGAAAGTATTGCATACATGTTTTCAAACATGCTTATTTTTTCGGTACATGCGTACCGAAAAAATCGAGCTACACGTACCGAAATTTTGTTACAAATAGCTCCATTTCCAGCTCCCCTTATTTGTATCGAAAAAATCCAGCTATTTGTATCGAAATCTCGGTACACGTAGCCACGGCCTTACTTAAAATCATTCACTTTGAATGGTTCATTAATTAAGTCCCCAAACATCCGAATTCTCTTTGTTGTATAATAATGAGCAAAATTAAGAAATATTGTTAAATTTTAAACTCTTCAACATTAATTTCTGTAATTTTAGACGCATACCTCAAGTCAGTCAAGTTCTTAAAGCTAAAGATTTCTGCATGAACACTCAAAATCTGAGAAAAAAATTCCTGATTATTTCCCGGTTATCTTCTGGCTTGCAAGATTATTTCACGGTAATTGTAATTTCAAAATGCAAATTTTCAAATCTGAAAAATTTTTCATTTTAAATAGTTGAATCTGAACTTACCCAAATTAAATATTAGAACTTGTAATATATTATCAAATCAAAACTCTGCTTCACATTAAGTAATTTAAAATTGAAGCCCGCAAAAACTGAAGAATTTTTTATTTAATGCACATTATAAAGTAATGATGCTGAAAAAGGATTAAAAACCCAACGATTTAAAGGAGCGGTAGCAGTATTTTATAAGAAGATTATAATTGCCCGTTTTTAAATTCAGCTATCATACTTTTTCTAAAGCTTTTATTTAAAAAAAAAGTGAAATATGTGCATTTAGAAAGGTGTGCTTTGATGTGCTCAGGTTGATATGATCAATAAAAGAGTCAAAGGAAAACGTAAAAAACTGTTTCTTCCTATTTTTCTTGAAAACTATTGATTTTATCGACAGCATGCTTATTAAACATGCTAAAATATGCTTACATATGAATAAACAAATTTTTTTCAATATCTACAATTTTATAGAAAGATTTTTTCTTAGAACTCAATATATATTTTTTTATTATAATTGAAAAATTTGAATTGAAAACCATGAACATAAAATGACCCTCCTATGTAATATATTGAATAGAACGATTAACGATCAAGACATTTATATATATAATATATATATTTTTTTCAAATTTAAGCTTCCAAATCTGGTAAATTATAATTCTTGAAGCTTCGACAATTGCATAAAGAATATAAAAATTATTAATAAATACAATAGGATGGGTCGAAAAACCAAAATTTTGATCATCGAAAACAGAACTGTATGGTAAAGTATGGAATGTACTCATACCCACATGCTGTTTAAGACCAAAAACTTCAAACAATTCAAATAATAATGTTTATCTGTTTCAATTTTGTATCTGATATAAAACAGTGAAAATTGAGCTCTTACCTCTTAAAATAAAAAATCAAGTTTTTCAAAAAAAAACGAAGTGAAATTAATAATTATGGTATTTCGAATTCTTGAAATGAAAAATAGATTTTTTTTCACAACGGCTCTGGCGAAGATTTTGGTTTTTATCAAAAAATAGTTGTAAGATATCCCAGATACAAATTCAAGAGAAATATTCTTAGTGTTCGCAACTTTGGGTTGAAGTGATTTCAACGGAACCGTGAAAAGAAAGTCACAAGTATACATGCTAAAATAATGAAAATGGTATCAATTGTTTAATTAAATTTTACCCTTATAATTACTCTCTAAGTTCTATCAATCAGTATGTTAGATAATTATCAAACACACTGATTGAACCATCTGATCTCTAGTTTCCAGTTTTTCTTTGTTGATCAGCGATTGATGAAAATTGTTAAAAGTTTAAGTTAGTAGGGTACACAAATTTCATGAATGTCCATTTTGTCCTAGAAAAGTAGGTGTGATTGGATTCTCAGATATTCTTCAGAGGATCGTTCGTATCAAAATATCGGATACCTCAACTTTTGGAGATGAACCTATAATTCAGATGCTGTATTTGGATCCTTAACTACCCCACTGGATGATACATCAGGAGAATCCTTTTTCCAGTATGTACTCACAATGTACAACAAAATCATAATCCTACTTATCATCATGAAATAAAAGATAGCTTAAATACATTTAGACACTGACCTCAAATTTGAAGTTCAACTTTTCGAACGTTTCGATGTCAACATTCCACGTAATGTTAATCATTATGATGACTGCATTTTTATAACAATATCAGAAATAATTTTAGTCTATACTGCAAAATCTAAAGTAGTTTCTGCATTTAATCTTGACGTGAAGTCCCATTCAGTTAAATATTGTACATCCAAGCCACCTTATATACGTTGAAGTTAATAACAGAGAGTATCTCATAAGTAATAAGAAATGTAATAAATGAAACTTATGGTAAATACAGGTTCCTTATATATGTGTTATCAACAAGAATCGTTTCCTGTAAAGTAAACCGAATAACTGATTTCGACTGGAAGTACTATCTATCGCATAGGATATCTCATGCACCTCTCAGGATATCCTATGGGGATATCGCGAATGATATCCTACAGGACGGAAATCTGGATATCCCTGGCGTATTTCGATTATATATCAAGATATTCTAAAGATATTCCAGTGTTTCAATTTTATATCACAAGGACGTGTTCAAGATATAGGAGATGTATTCGGGCGGGACGAGACAAGATCCCGATTGACGACAGCGAGAAGTTGTCCCGTGTATCGTGACTTAAGTCGAGAATCTCGAAAAACGAGGAAGATCGGGTAAGATTCTCGATAACGTTTACAATTTGACATTTCGCGTAAATACAAAAAACGATATATCGGAATTTGGAAAATCTGGAAGTGGAATCATGTGAAAAAAAACAAGGCCAAAAAAAACCATTGGAAACTTCGTACTCATCAAAACAATAATTTAATATTAATTCAAGTAAAATAATTTTACGAAAACTAACTACTTCATAACACCATAAGGTTAGAAAATTATAAAGAAAATTAAGATTCTTAGAACGGAAAATTTCGAAAAATGTATTCGAATATAAATAAAATTTATAAAACGTCCCAATAATCTTTTAACATATTTTCTTACAATATATTAAAATTACAACTAAGTTCAACAGTTATTGGGACCGTCTCGTTAACTGGGATATTTGTGTGGTTATGAGAAATTGGACTATTTTCTTTAGATTTTCTATCTCTTTGAGGTTTAAAATTTGAGGACAACAAAAAATCTAAAACACGGGCAAAATCAATCGGGATCCGAGAAATTCTTATCTCGGCGTGCATCTCTACAATATGTGCCAGTTTTATCATTTATATTCCTGGATAATATGTAGATATATTCTGCAAACTATATATATTAAATCGTATAAATAAACTCATCATTTAAAAACAAAATGTTATTTGAAGATTTTTTGTACAAAGTATGGCATTCTGCTTTATAAAGTACGAACAAAGATGTAGATTTTGTTGGTTCCATGATGCCTTCATATCAAATCTGTTTCCATATTTCAACTAAAAAAATCAGTAAGAGCGTAAATTTTTGCTCCGTGAATTTTTACATTCTCATCCTAAATTATGAGAAGGCAGTAGTTTTATGTAAAATTTGGCTTCGCTGTTTGCGGTCTAAAAAGAAAGTATAAGTTCGTTATTCAGTAATTTTTTATCAGTAGTTCTGGTTTTATGCATAAAAAATGATTTTTTTTTAATTCTAAGGGCCGGTTTCACCAGCCTCGGTTAAAAAGTTGATCCTCGGTTAAACCGATAATCGACGGTTAAATATGGCGTATAGCGTTCATTTTAACTGGCCGTCAGTTAATCAATGATTTAACCGAGGTTGGTGGAACTGGCCCTAAATATTGTTAATCACAGGAAGATCTAAAATTTTTATAGATTTTTTATAAGATGCATACTTTTTGTTTTAATTGTGAAATGTATGTATTCTGCATACAGCCTGTGCTAATGCTCGCCTGGAAAACATCTTCAAAATTGGTTTTTCATTCTTTGATATTTGTAGACAAAGAAATAATATAGTACATATATTATAGAATTATAAAAATGTGTATACAAAAACTCGAGTGTCATGCGCACGTATCGTAATGAGAATGTGTTTCTTAAGGCTGATAGAGCCTTGAGTAAATTAATTTCCGTTTCAATTTGCGATCAAAACAAAAACCAGCTCTTTAAAAATGGAGATTTGGAAGGTTTCATAATATTCGCAAGTGAGCTTCTTTATAAGCATTGCACTGTAAACTAAACTGAGCACGAAAGGCTCCTGTGCGCCACAAGCAAATTTTTTTCGTTACGTTTAACCCTTTGTCAAATCCATAAAAGTGAACGAGAAATGTGAACATGATTTCAGTAAAAATTGCAGAATTTACTCTTTAAAATTATCCCTAGAAACTTAAAAAGTGTTGTATAATTTCGGAGATATTGCTAATTTAAAATGTTAAAGAAAAACCTACAGAATGATTGAAAAAAATTCAAATTGGGTTCACTCAATGCGGATTAGTATGCGTTTTAAGACAATATAATTTTTTTTAAATGTACAAATTGTGTTAAAAGACATGACAGCCATTTGAAAACTTTGAAGAAGTCAAGGTACCCTAACGTTTAGTCGTCAGTGTAAAAATTAACTTTTTAATATAAAAATAATTTTTTCACCAAAATATTTTGTTTATGCATGCGAATCTTTCAGACTGAAAAGCCTCCATGCAAACATAGCTGACGACACCTGAAAGTGCGAATTATTCCGTAATTCATATTGTCGGTGAGAATCAGGCGTGAGGGTATGACCGAAGAAAAGGATTGACAAGATCGACTGCGTGTCGAATGTTGAGAGAACTATATACACATACATAGTTTGCACGCGATGCCTAATTCTTTCATCACGACACATAATATACTATATATAAAATCGTTTAAGCTCGATTGCACTTTTCAACGTGTTAAAACGTGCTAAAACGTGTACGATGCACCCATTACTCATCTCTAAATCGCGCGTTGGTCTTGTATAATTACAGACGGAGACATTGCCTTTGACGATCGAATGCAATTTCTGTCGCAATTGCTGACGCGAGGTCGCAGATAAGCTCAGGCGAGCCAACACGGTCGCCACTGAACCGACAACGCGAGCTTTCGCGAGTTAAACAAGATAAGACTACTGCCGCTAGAGTATCTATTTTTGCAATTCATTTTGTTTAAAAAGTTATTTCCACATGGAATGAAAAACTTGTAATGATAACTTTGCGATCACAACTTTTCTTTCGTATTTCATCTGATACTACTCTATAGAAGAAGATTTTAAAAACGATTAATATTTTATGAGAAATTATTCCGGTTTCAGTCTGGAAAAGTCAAGCTTGTCTTGGGATTTTTAACGGGTAGTAATAAAAAGTACATTCTGGTACTTTAGTATATAAATAGTCAGACTGAGCAAATGGGTAGCTCGAAGTTATCCCTGGCAGAAAGTATATATATATATGTAACTATATCCTTATGTGTATCAGTAATTATTCATAGCACGCAATTATAAGAATAAAGCATTGCAGACCGTGTCGCTCAGTGCACCGAAGTGGTGCGGTAGTCGAGCGACCAACGATATCATTGCATCGGCCGCTGGACTAGTTGCAACCCTGATTGCGGGCTTACGTTTCAAAACAATGATTTACCTAATTAAACCTCATTTTTGTATTGTTATCCGTCCTCTTGTTGCATACCTGTCATTATCTCGCAGGCCACATTATTTGCCTAGCACGAGATAGCCTCTAAATGCATGTGATTATATTTATAAACAATAGATATGTAGTATATGCGAAAAATATAATATGCTATTCCAACATTCAACATCCAACTGCATTTTTCTGCATCAGAAATAAACTAACATAAAATTTCATTCATAACCCACAGTTTCATAATAACATGGATCTTATATGACATTCTCATTTTTGTGTTACATTTAATATTCGCCTGTTATATTTTCTTCAATTTCGAAATTGGTTCAACTATTTATTATATATTTTTAAGTAACCATATTCCCACACTCTGGTATGTACCACATGTCTATATTATTAGAGAAAAATGTTGGTTTCGCTTGGGTAGATGGATCATTACATAGCATCGAGTTTCCGAGCTATGATGGTGTCTTTTCAATGATAGCAAGGAGAACGACTCTAAAAAAGGCAAGGCAGCCAGGGGAACCAGGGTAAGAAGAAACAAGGAGAAAGGAAGAGAACGTAAACGACGTCAATTTACTTATATACACGTATTTCTGCAAACCATTTTTTTTTATCTCTGTTCCTCTTCTCTTGGTAATGTCAATTGCTTTCAAGGCTCGTCATTTCTGCACTACAAGTGCACTACAGTGAGGATCACCGAGTTGTCAACAATCTTATACGGCCTGCTGTTTCGACTTCCTGTCTGCTAATATAACTTATTCTCTTATATTCTTACTGAATTCTACACAAAATATGCCATGCCTTTTGATCTTTATAATGTTTTTCAAGATATAAACCTTTAGAAACTGTCAAGAAACTCACAATTTGTTGAAGTAAATATTTGAATGTGCCTTGATGTTACTTTTCAGCTGAATTAGTTTTTATTGTACCCAGTAAACCTATTCTACCCTTTCTATTCGGATTAAAGATAAGAGTCCGCCCTAACTTTGAGATGTGAATAAGTAAATGTAGAATCCTGAATCTATAAGGAGCAAAGGCAAAGACACAGAGCATCAGGGATTGTTAGATTGTCGGTACATATATCTGTAGTCTCTTCACCTTAAACCATTTGCCCCTATACTCAATATCATACTTGCTGTTTGTGATAATTGTGGAAGCAACAGCAAGAAAAGTTTCTCTAGTTTTGATATGAGCCGTGCATATTGTAAATTAATGTCGGTAAGGAAATACTTGTATCTTCCACAGTACTTCAAGGCTAAATTCAGCATCACCTAATTTGATAGAGAGTTATGGAAATGTGTTGCTAAATTGCAATGAATGTTTTCCATAGTCACATCATAAATCATCCATTGAACACATCATAAACAATGGGAAATGGAAAATTGGTACCACTAATTGGGTCTTTATAATGCCCCAAGACTGGCTCAAAACTATATCAATCTGTATTTATTCTGAAAATTCCTACAAAGGAACCAGTACTGTGCGGGCAGAAATTTAAATAACATATTGTATAAAATCTTGCATAAGGTTGATTTCAAGATTCCTTCTTATAAAGATCAGTTATGATTCTAAAAATTTCTTTCTGAATTAACCTTGAAACTCTTTTTCCCTTGATAGGAGTAAAACTTGATGGTTCCAATTACTTTTGGCTTATAATTACAATATTGCATATAATTTCAAGTAGATAAAGTTGAATTTCTTCGCATCGAAACAAAACAAGATTCAATAGAGTTGACATGGTAAACATTTTCCATGTGGTAAGTAAAGCTTAGCACGTAAAGGTAATTTTTATTCCAGATAAAGATTACACTGAAATCACTGTAAAGATTACGTTTGATTTTTTCTGTGAATAGTAGATTTTATAAAACGGTCATTTTCGAAATATTGACGCCACCACTTGGATTATTTTGTACTGGCGGATTTCCATTACATAGCAGCTCCTTAGAAACCAGAAAATCTAGAAAATTTGACAGTTTTCTGCAGACGATCACATAATAATATAAAAATCAGATGGGTTTTCATTTAGAAGGATGGGAACCAGTACAAGCACAAATTACGTAAAGTTTTATCGATTTGGATCGACAATTTTTAGTGGAAGTGTAATTTTGAGATTCTGTCGTTGCACAATTAAGGCAGACAATAAACACTCGTAATCAATACCATCCTTGCCATTATCAGGTGAATCTCGCAAATCATGAAAACTCGAATGAACACTGTATCTCTGTCTGCCTTCGTAACAAACAATTCATTTTACCAAGGCCATACTAATTTCCAGAAAAACAAAGAGAACTAGCTTGACTACTTGCAATCCGGCAATCATTAAATACCATCCCAGAACACCGAAGATGTCTAAAACCCACATTCCCCTTTCAACCAATCCATCCTGTTGATCCCGAGTTCAGGGACGTTTTGGTCTCGGTACCTGCTTCACACTGCTTACTATCTTGCCTTCCCTCCATAATTTTTCTAACAGAACTCTGCATCTTTGACGGAGTCACGACATAGCGGTAAACATGTCACCGGCAGGAGAATTTTCAACGATTAGATTATTTTCTGTTCGATAGCTTAATACGGTCGCCCGTGAAGTAAATTTTCGAAAAAGAGAAAACCAACGTGGAGCAGCGTGTCGCGGGAGTACGTAGATGGAATCCCGGAGTGCGATGGTATCGAGGTCTCGCAGTTAGATCGGTGGCGCCATGCTGGCTCGCCGATTGGTCGGGTTGCCGGCTTCAGGGGGCGTGGTTGCAGCATGGTGGGATCATGGAGGGCGGGAAGAGGGTGGTGGGGTGTGATCCGCGAGCTGTTTCTCTCACTCTCTTTTTCCCACTTCCTTCTCGCACACCTCCTCCACAGCCTGCTCTTCAGTCACCCTCGCAAGCCGGGGGAAGAGGGCAGGTAGGGACGTATCTATCCAGGGTCTGCTACCGTTCGTCCGACCACCAGACTCGCCACTCCCCGCCACAGCGCCCTCGTCTGGTCTGGCTAACGACGTCAGCCGGTTCTCCTTCCGTAACAACGTCCGGCACTGCCTGCAGGGCCAGTGTACCACACGCATCTATAGGGCGAGCACCGTGTGCCGCACCTCGTCGTGCCGGTACCTTTTCCCAAAGAGTGATCGGAGTGTTTATTGAATCGAAAATCGTGACCGGTGCTGGATTTGAAACAAGATACTCGCATAGTGCCTTGAGAGATAATTTTTGGGCGAGATTTTGGTATCGTGGCAGATATCAAACAAAGATCGTTAGTGCCCTAAGAGACATATTCCTACGAAACAAGAGATTCCTCCAGGTTTGATATGGCGGGAAAGCGTGACACGTGAGGCTGAGATCGGCGTCCTGCTGACTTCTCAAAACGAGATAAAGACTGGAGAGAGAAGAGGAAGGGGGAGCAATCAGGAGAGGGAGGTGCAAATCGACAAGGAGGGGTGAATCCGCGAAGGAGGAGGGTAGAGATTGAGATCGGGCAAGAGGGGAGTGATAGAGAGAGAAAGAGTGTTTGCGAGGGAGAAGGGCGAGTTTCTCGTGAGGGGATCTTTGGTCTCGACCGACACGTTTGGCACGTTGCTGGTACGACGGAAGGGACGCGGTGACCTTACCTCTTTACCCGCCCGCCCATCGGCCTTTCCATCAATCCGGTGATGAATCTCGTACGGGATTCATAATCCAAATTGCATTTTATCGTGTTTCATCGTCTTCCAGGATCAACTTCTTCCTAGGCGATCCGCGATCGACTAAATTCAAGAAGTGTCGCGTTGTTGTCGAAAGTAAAAGTTCAGTGATCAGCAAGTGTAGGGGTGAAAATTGGTAGGACTTTGGTGATCAGTGAGACAGTAAAGTTCAAGTTAAAGTGGCATTTCGATTCTCCAATCGGCGAAAAAGAATTGGAAGTTTATTGTGTGACCCTGGATTATTTGGTTTTGTGAGTGACTTTGATTCGTTGACGAAACGACGAGGAACGAGGATTCGACGACCTTGCAATTGCCTGCATTGCAATATCAGTACGAATCCCTTTTACAAGATCGACCTCTATTTGATTATCGACCTGAATCTGATTATCGGTCGTCGATCGGTCTCTTGGAGAATGACCTAACATCAGAAGAGACAGCGTTCGGTGCTGCAAGGAGCGTAAAAATCTGCACGGTGTACGCGCT
>CAKNWW010231476.1:0-10293 GCA_932074435.1 Andricus kollari
GAAAGTGAGGTCGGCAAGGTAGGTATTTATGTGTGTCACATGCCCTTAAGGAAACGCTTAGATAGGGACCGTAGCTCGTGTACGCATAATAGAAGAGGAACAAGTCTAAGGCCTGGGAGAGAAGAAGTTTGACCTTGATTGTGGGTGCGTGATGGAAAGTGTACGGTTTCCTCAAACGTGTATACGCAGCTTTGATTGTTAATAACGCGTGCTCCTCAAAACTCCAATCGCAGTGTAGAGTTAGGCCCAAGTTTTTCCTGCTTAGTGATAGATAGTTGGACGACTTCGATGGTGAAAATGTGCAAAGTTACATCTTTCATTTTGCCCATTTTCAAAATGGCAGATTCAGGTTGGTTTACCACCAGTGCGTGCTTCCTTCCATATAAAAAGGCTTAATTTCAACATTTAAATTTAAAAATTAAAATTTTAATATTTAGATGTTCAATTAAATTATTTAATTAATTTGTAATTTTCGTTCAAATTGTGAAATTCCAAAATTTAAAAGATTTATTACTTTCACATTTATTATAACTAAAAAATATTTACATTTCAATAAGATTTTCCAGCATAAAAGAATATAATGAACAAAAGCAAATAAAAAAAAAACACTAAATCAGCTACTAAAAATAATTTATTTGAAAATTCAAGTTAAAAAAATACTTTCAGATAAAAATACTTGAAACTGACATATTCTATCTTTAAAGTTGAATGTGAACATCAGGGTGGTCCTAAAATGCATTGCAAAATATTATTTCACTCTAGTGGGCAAGACCCTCAAACCCCCGAAAAAAAAGAATTTTCCATTTCCGAAGAAAGAAAATCCGTATATAAACCTGTAGACACCCGCACCTTCAGATTAAGGAATCACGGATAAAACCACGCTTGACCCTTATAGGATACACCGCGCACCTTTGGTTTACAGAATCACAGATACGCTAGATTATACGAGACCGAAATAAACTTGAAAAGATTTGTCGATCTAAGTCCCTTTTTGAACTCGTATACACACTGATAGACACCGACACCTTTGGTTTAAGCAATCACAGGCAGAACTACGCTAGACCGTTATAGGAGACCGCAACCCACTTTGAAGAATAATTTTTATATGAAAACCTCGGACAGGATCCAAGTATGCCCTGTTAGGCCCCCATTTAGCAATTATAATAATTAATTTCTGTTATCAAGTCCCCATGTGGAACCCTGTTAAACCCGGATAGCATTCCGTAATGATGTTCATAATTTCCCAGTAGACCCCTGTTAGACCCGGGTGTAGTACCAGAGTATAAATTTGGACCCAGTGCAACCCAGTTAGACCCAGGTAGATGTCCATCTGGGTTTCAAACGGCATTTGATTGGGTTCCAATCCGGTTTCTAACGGGGTTTTTAAGCAGGGTAAAATTACCTAATGTACCGAATTTTCAATTCTGATATTTCACAACTGGGCCCTCTGCATATTTATTTATAAGTTCTAAGTTTATCAAGTGGCCAAACTATAAATTAAATTTTCCACATTGACCAAATTTGCAATTCTGAAATTTCAAAACTGGACCCTCTGCCAATTTGCTTATAAATTTCAAGTCTCTCTAGTCGCTAAACAGAAGCCTCGGTGGCTCAAACGATAGCGCGTCAGACTTCCATGCAGGAGGTATGGGGTTCGATCCCTGAGCCGGGTATCAATGGAAATTTTTCTATGTACTTCTACCGGAGTTTCGGGGGTTCGAAACCCACCTTAAACTGTAGGACCGCTCAGAAAAAAAGCTGATACCTTACCAAGAGTAAATGGTCTCTGACGAGGGCCTAGCCTTCGGCTACGAATGACTTAGTAACTTTTCATGAATTTACTATAAATTTATTATCACATTTATCACCAAAACTATAAATACATTAATTTTCTCATTTATATGTTTTCGTAAATACCTCAATTTATGCATGCATGAATTTATTTATTTACAAATTTATGTAAATATAAACAAAACAAAATTAGAACTTTTGATTTTGCTATAATTTCTAAACGAATAGACGGTAAATTTCTGGTCGATATAATTTTATACAAAAACCGGAAAATCACAAGGAACGTTAGTGTGAATTATTGAAATACGTAAACCACTGATTTTACGCATCGTACGTAATTTTCCCCGTATTTTTCAATAGCGTATCAAAAGGTAGTAAATGCATAGCTTGTACATTTAAAAATTTGATGTTTTGAGAAATCACAGCATTATTTCTTTATTTACAAATTTATGTACATGTAAACAATTATATGATATTCCGAACTTTGCTTTTGCAATTTTTGTTATCAATTTTCTAATCACATAATGATCAATGGTACAAAAGCTATTTGTGATACAGGTTGGTAAAATAGGCGATTGTCCACGATTGCGAAGAGCTGAAGGCAAATGCTGCAATCCTACTAGTAGCAGATGCCTCCTAGTGGGCACACTAGTTCTAAAATTGTCCTATAAACGTGTTTTGACGGACGACTTGGGGACGTCCTAAAAACCTTTTAAAGACATGAAAAGATCCAAAGGATTTCCACGTATATCACACTCTATTTTTGAAGCATCCGCCTGAGAAAAATATTTAACCTTTCTTGCACTTTTCCACCAAATTTCTGTTCTCGTATGGTGATTTGCAGCCAAATTCGCGTATAACTTTTTAAAAAGAAGTTTCTAAAGTGCGCATGTGCGTCCATTGCGTCGATTCGCAAAATAGATATGTTTTAAGGTACACATGCGCTATTATTATTTCCTGAAAGTCTGCTGAATTGAATCACTTTGCATATCATTTAGATATATGTAAGTCCTCCCTTTCGAGGTGGGTATTGAAAGCAATTATTTACGTAGTAATTACTCTTTTTTATTATTTATGTTATTTATGTACTATTTATATTATATTTATTATATCTAATATATATTATATTATTATTAGAGCATGCATTTTTTACAAGGTACCATTATTTTATAAGAAAATTTCTTAACAAAGATGCATTTTTTGTTGAAAAAATGTATATGTGGGTAAATTAACAAATAAATAAAATTACAGATCGGCCAGTAAATAAAAAAGTCAGTTTATTTCTGCGCACATTATTTACAACTTGCAGAATGGAGCGAATCCCGCGGTTGCAATATGCCAAGGTACCTGTATCATTCTTCATCAGTCATCGCCTCTATCAGCGCGTGGTCGTCCAGCATCAATGGAGCATTTATCTATCGACGGAAGGTTTTCAAAACAAATCGTTGTGAAATCCTTCTGATATATCTGGTGATCTTTGAAAAATATTTGAAATATTTTGTAATATTTGTGAAATTATTGAAATCTTTAGGAAATCATTGAAGCCTTTGTGAAAACATTTTAATCTATCCGAAATCTTTGCGAAATATTCGAAATCTATGTGAAATCTTTGAATTCTTTGGGGAATCATTAAAATTTTTGTAAAATCTTTTTGAAATCTTTGGAAATGTTTGTGAAATATTTTTCAAATACCTGATAATATTTGTGATATTATTGAAATATTTGTAAAATTCTTGAATCCATGGCCAACGGCCATACCACGCTGGAAGCACCAGTTCCCGTTAGATCACTGAAGTTAAGAAGTGTTGGGCGCGGTTAGTACTTGGATGGGTGACCGTCTGATACTACTGCGTTGCTGTTGGCGGTCGTGGGTGTGGTGAGCCCATTTACTACAAATCCACCTAAAAAACACTACCCGAATCGGGTAGTGTCACGCTTACCCCTAGAGGCTCGCCGAAAGGGAAATAGCTTAATGATATACTTGAAGAATCATTGAAATCTTTGTGCACTCTTTGAAATCTATCGAAAATTTTTGTGAAATTATTAAAGTATTTGTGAAATCTTTCAAGTCTATCCGAAACCTTTGCAAAATATTTGTGAAATTTTTGACATCTTTGGAAAATCGTTCAAATCTTTGTCAAATCTTTCTGAAATCTTTAGAAATCTTTGCGAAATATTACAAATATTTTTGAAATATTTAGTAATATTAGAGAAATTTGTGAAATCTTTTGAAAAATCATTGAATTCTTTGTGAAATCTTGTAAATTTATCCGAAATCTGTGCTAAATTTTTGAAATCTTTGAGAAATATTTAAAATCTTTGTGAAATTATTGAAATCTTTGTGCAATCTTTGAAATCTTTTGGAAATCGTTGTAAAATAATTGAAGTCTTTGTGAAATATTTTAAATCTATCCGAATTCTTTGTGAAATCTTTGGAAAATCATTGAAACCTTTTAAATCTATCGAAAATCTTTGCGAAACCTTCAAAATTGTTGCAAAATTATTGGGAAATTATTAAAATCTTTGTGCAATTTTTGAAATCTACCTGAAATCTTTACGAAATTTTTGAAATCTTTGTGAAATCATTGAAATCTTTGTGAAATCATTGAAATCTTTGTGAAATCTTTCTGAAATCTTTGAAAATCTGCGAAATATTTGTGCAATTTGTGAAATCTTTGGACAATCATTGAAATCTTTGACAATATAAATGTTATACCTGTGTTTATTATTTATTATTCACTATTTATTGTTTATTTATTATTTATGATTTCTTCAACATTTTTACATAGTATAATATTATCATGCTATGTAAAAATTGTGCCATTTAATATTATAAGTCTATGCCCCTGCCCCCACTTAGAAAAAAAGGCTCCGCCGCTTCTTAATCGGGCCGAGAAAAATGGTTTCAACAAATGGTTGAGAATCAGGAAGCGGCCTAATCATACAAGTCAAACGGTCCAAATTGTTTAAAATAGTACCAGCCGACCGGGATTTTTCCCGATATCCCACCTTACCAATTCGGGCCTGACAAACTTCCATCTTGAAAGTATTTGAATATCGCACTAAATATAGTTAGGGTACCGACCCGTGTTTCCGTTTTTCTGCATAGTTCTGCGTTGTGCGTTTTGTCACTAGGCATCTCAGGGTTGGGATTCCGATGCCCTCTAATCTAGTTAATCATTTTAAAACTATCGGACATTTCCGTCTAATTTCATAGGATAAAAAGAGAGATTCGATCAACTAGATTAAAGGGCATCGGAATACCACCTCTGGTAATGACATCCTCCTATTAAGCTTTGTGAATTCGGCTATTGGCTAAGATTTCTTGAAACAATGAGGGGAGAGGGATGTCAGAGTCAAAGGCAAGGTTTAGTTTCGCTCCCAGATACGCATTGGCGCTGCAGCGCGCCGTTTCGAACGTCCTTGAGCCTCACAGATAGGAAGTGTACTTGACAGCGTAAGTGGGTGCAGGGCAAGAAAGGGTACCGAGTACGTGAGACACTGGTGTGAGGCATCACTATCCACGCAAGGAAGATCTAATGTTTGGGGGTGTTGCTTGTGCAGATGTTGACCTCGCCACTAAGCAGCTAGCTGTTCAGCGTTGAGATGCCCGATGTTCTGGAAAGTAACAGCTGTCAGTTTTAAGGGGGTATACAGGTCAACTCTACAGCGTAAGTGGGTGCAGGGCAAGAAAGGGTACCGAGTACGTGAGACAGACCCACAATTCGAGGACTTCACTACCATTAAGCCGTTTCCCTTTCGGGGTAGGCGTGAATTGCTCGGTTGGAAAGTAGTAGTGCGTGGATGGGTATATAGGTATAGGGTAGATAGGTATATAGATGTAAGGTATAGATATTTTCGATTGATCTAGCGCGCTCGCATTATTTATTTAAACAACACGTTCATTCCGCAACCCTGCTCCGACCCAGGTTGCTGATCAATCTCTCTAGCGATCACCCCACGTGGAAAGCCTCACAAAATTGTTATGTGTGGTTCCCCACTTGGGCCATTAGTATCCAAGGTCTTTGTTTCAGGCGTCATTCACTCTACTCACATTCTTTTTATAAACTATCTGTCGCCAAACTTTTCTGTTCTGGCATACTCGGCTGGCTTCCTCTACGTCCATGCATTTTTTTATGCAAGTTCTCCTGTTTACATGGCTTCTTATGTCTCTTCGGATTAATGTCTCATTCACAGACTCTATCTATGCTTTCGGCGGTCTACCTCTGGGCCTTGTGCCATTTACTTTACCTTTATACACCTGTTTGGTCAGTCGTTCATCTTTCATTCTTTCAAGATGTCCGAACCACCTTAACTGATTTCTTTCCCATATATTTACTAGTGTCTCCCCCGTACCACATTCTTTAAGGATCATCTCGTTTCGGACATTCTCCATCAGTGTTTTCCCGCATATTGTGCGCAGAGCTTTCATACCAATCGCGTTAAGCTTACTTATGTCCTTTTCTTGACATGTCCATGTCTCGCTACCGTATAGTATACGCGGTACAATTAAAGTTTTATATACGCTCATTTTAATTTCTTTTGATTTGTTTTTATCCTCGAAGAATGGACCCTGCTCTGCCGATAGCCTTCTTACCCTGATTAATGCGCCTATCTAACACCCCATCTATTTTTCCGTCGCTAGTGAATAGGCTACCTAGATATACGTATTTGTCAACTTGCTCTAATCTCTCATCATTCAGGACAATGTTGCACATTGTTTTCTCACCTTTTCCTTCAAACACCATTACATTTGTTTTATTTACGTTAATTTTGAGGCCCATGTTCCTCATTCTTGTATTAAGTTTGTACAGCATTATTTGTAAATCTTCGATAGACTCTGCCATAACAATCTTGTCATCTGCGAAAGCCAAACCACGCACCTTCACCGTTTCGAGATCTACACCTTCTTCGTCGGAGAGGGCCATTCTTAGACACTTATGCATAAATATGATAAATAGCCATGAGGACATAACGCATCCTTGTCTAACACCCTGAATAATATCGAACCATTCACTCAGTTCCCCATTAACCCTTACACTCGTTTCACTGCCTGCATATATTGTTTGTATTGCTTGTAGGAGCCATCCATGTACTCCGTACTCTTTAAGGACTTTCCAAAGTTTACTTCTATTTACCTTGTCAAATGCTTTTTCTAGGTCAACAAATGCACAGAAAACTCTCTTTCCTACTCTTAATCTTTTTTCTGTGATCTGTCTTAAGCTGAATATCTGATCTGTGCATGATCTTCCTGGAATAAATCCACTTTGGACTTCCCATATCTTTTCTTCTGTAATTTCCATTACTCTACGAATAAGTATTTTTGAGTATACTTTACTTACGGTACTTAGTAAGCTGATACCTCTGTAATTATTGCAGTTGTTTTTATCTCCCTTTCTTATGTATATTGGTACAATAATCGCTTTTCCCCAATCGTCTGGAACTTTTCCCGTCTCGATGCATAAATTGATCAATTCGCATAGCCTGTGAGGTATCTACTCGCCACCGTATTTAAGCATTTCAGCATTAATACTGTCTACACCAGCAGCCTTACCATTTTTTAAACTGTTAATTATATCTATAACCTCAGTGACGCATACATTTTCAATTGGGTTTTCTAATGTATTATGTTCTATCTCGCAGCTCTGTTGTCCTATATCTTCACCTCCTAACAATTCTTTAAAAGGGTCTTTTAAAGCCTTTACTATCCCGTCTGTATCATATAGCATTTCACCTTTGTTGTTTCTCATGCTCACAAACTCTGTATTTTTAGTTTTTTTTATCTCTTTGAATATTATTTTCATGGTTCCATGGAAGTCGTTTTCTAATTTCTTCTCTTCTTCTGTTCTGATTTTATCTTTACTTTTCTTGACTAGTTGTTTAACTTTCTTATTTTTTTGTCTGTAATCATTTTTAAGTCTACTTCTCTCCTCATCGCTAAGACCTCTGAATTTTACAAATATGCACTTTCTTCTAGTTTTAGTATTTTCTTATTGATTATATCTACTACTTAAAATAATAACCACAGATAAATGTCTTGACTTTAAGTAAAACTGAAATTTTTTAGCTTTTATAAAAATTACTTCATTTGAATATTTGTCATCCTAGGTCGAAAAAAAAAAATATTTTAATGAAAAAACTATAGTTTCTGGTGCTTTCTTTATAAGTATTACAACTATAATTAAGGACGAAGCTCGAAACAAAGTGGACAATGTCTACTAGACATACATGTTTACTGGAGATTCATAGATAAATATTTTTGAATTTAAAAAATCTGGCCGCTGCGCGGGCATATTCTCATCGAGACTAGGTCGCGTGACTGTTGGTTCTCGCGCTTTGCGCTCGATAATGTATTTACCTCGCGCTACGCGCTCGGTCGTTATATTTCCGCCACATTTGTGCACAGACCTTTTAAAATTAAAGATTAAAGCATCAACAACTGTAATTTGGTGATTGTGAATTGTCTTTTGTTAAAGCTCCTTCGGCTTTAACGAACACATTTTTATCACGTATCTCGTGCTTCACACTTGATTTTGTCCAAAATGTGAACTTTTCTACATTATATTCGATATTTGTATATTAAGTGCATATTACATTTATTTATGTACCTTGGCCTGGGACTGCTTATTAAAATATTCCAAAATAAAGTACATATTTTATTTATTATGATTACTTTAATATTTGTTTAAATATTTGTAATAAAGGGTAAAGTTTCAAGCGCAAGGTAGTTAATTTAAAGTTCTGAATCATCTTTACGTTGTTAAAGGTTGTCTTTACACTTTTAGAACATTTTAGATCTCGAGGGGTAGGTATGAATGACTTCGGGGTAATTTTTTGGGACACGTATTATATGTCATCGGAGAGCAAAAAAGAGCAAAAAAATCTCCCCTAGCAGTGTTTTCTGTATATTATTATTGATGATGCGTTTTATACAAGTATATGTAAGTTCCGCTATATATTTACATTTACGTGAAAGGGTAGTTTTCGGGCGGAATTATGAAAGGGGTACATTCTAAAGTGTTAAGTAATTAATTTAAAGTCCTGGATCATCTTTACCTTGTTTAAGGTTGTTTTTAGACTTTTAGAACGTTTTTGATCACGAGGGGTAGGTATGAATGACTTAGGGGTAGTTTTTTGGATCACGTATTATATGCCATCGGAGAGCAAAGAAAGAGCAAATAATTCTCGCTAATAGTTTATCACGTTATAATAATTTTTAGTGAACATTTTTTTAGCATATAATTAGCAAAAAAGCAAAGCAATATGGCGTATTCCATTTTTCAATTTGTTTCAGTGGCGGCGCTGGGATGTCGGACCTCCAAAAACGTACAAAAATAGGAACGATTACGTTTAAAAAACATTAAATGTCACAACGATACGATTGAAAAAGTTTTTGGATCATTACACGTTTTTGAAACATAATTTGACCAGAATAAAGATGTTTTAAAAATGTTATAAAAAGTGTTAATATTTTAAATAAATCAACAACATCATTTGGAAACTTTCTACATTTGTATATTTATTTCATTTTACGCAAATTGAGCACAAAATATATTTAAAAAATGAAGTATAGACGCGCACCTTAGCGCGCGTATGGCTTCTCGTTTACAAAGAAAAGTGCACATTCCCCAGTTTCGAAATTTTAGAATTGACAATATGGAAAATTTGGCAATATCGAAATTTATAGTTTGGCGACTTGATAAACTTAGAATTTATAAATAAGTTTGCAGAGGGACCAGTTTTGAGATATCATAATTGAAAGTTTTGTACATTTCGTAATTTGGAAATAAATTTCCAAAGAATCCAGTTTTGAAATTTCAAACTTATTCAATTTGCAAATTTACATAGAATGATAAATTTATTTATCTGTAATATTGCTACATTTGCAGATATAGTATTTGCAAAGACTATTTTAATATTTGTTTATGCAATTTTATTCAGATTTTTGTTTCCCAAGGTTCCCAAGTGAAAAATGTCTTTTGAGGCTGCGGCTTGAGAGGTAGATAAGAAAGAGCGCCACGATGTCGCTGCGTCATGAGCGTATCGTTCGCAGCGCCAGTGTCACAGCATGCACTCCTCGCCGGCGGCTTAAGGGGGGATCCTGCTTTGGGAGGCCTGAAAAAAGAGTTTTTTGGGGTTTTTTTTAGGACAGAAAAAAATAAGCAGGTCTAGCGAACTTTTTAGAATATTTTAATGTCTATTTGAACATTATAAAAAAAATGTTTTGAGCTAAAAATATTCAAACGCAGCTGATTTTTATACACATTTGTGCAGCACCTTGCAATTGCAGTCTGAAATCGGCGGGAAAGATGGAACTCGTAATTTTCGTCCGAAACGAAAAACCAAAGAAAATGTTGAATTTTCATGTATTTTTATTCTAGGTGAACTAAGAAGTACCCGAAAAAATGGTAAAATTTAAAATTTTTCTCAAGTTTGAAAAAACTGTGCTGTTTGCAACAACAAAGAATCATTTCAACTTGCTAAAAAAGTTATTTGGAATTT
>CAKNWW010231481.1:0-13763 GCA_932074435.1 Andricus kollari
TTTTTCCTGAAAATAGGCAAAATGTCCTGGTTTTTTACAAAACCAAGATTTTTGACAGCAAAGCTAAATATTACCGATTGAGTAGTTTGTACACCTGTAAAGTGCTTCGGAGCATATGTATTTATTTATCAATACAATAATTTATAAATTTAATAATAAAAATATATATAACATATGTCAAAACGTGGAATTGGACCGAATTGGATTTGGAGCGACCGCGGCCGGTGCTCCATGCATTCCATGTTCGGCTCTGCACAATCGGACGCGATCGGAAAACAGCGGAAACACTCGAGGAGCATTCTCAAACAAAACTATATGAAAAATCAAGAATAATGATTTCATAGTTTGCTCCCGTGCGGAAATTTAAATCCGGGCAGTACCAGGTCCTGAAACGGTTGCCGTATTATATTTAAGGTCCGGATAAGCTAATCCTATCAGGCCCTTATAGTGTTTCGTAACGCTCGGAATTAAAAGAGCCGTAAGTGGCCACCTTATAAGGTCCATGTCAGGCTGCCTTTTTTGCGCCTTTAAAATAATCGAGATCCTTAGCAGGACCTTATTTATTTAGTGTCAAATTCCTTAATTATTTTTTTTTTAATAAATATAAAAAAAGGTATTTTGAATTTGAAATGTAATATTTTATTAAAATACATATTATCACATAGTAGAGGATACGACGGGTAGTTTAATAAAAGTTAAAATCTTCTTGGTTTTACATTGCATTGAACTATTCTACGAAATGTGTTACAAAATGCTATGAAATAGATAACAGTTCTATAAAATGATGACCGATTTTTCGCCTAAAAAAATTAACCTTTATTATTATTATTATCATTATGCTTTAATATTTGTTCACATATTTAATTACATAATTATTTTCCATCATGCAAACAATCACTACATTAATAATCGCACGCTAATAAAATTCTTATTCGGTGTGGGTTTGAAACCCCTACCTACGCATTCGCAACTCCTAACAAAACCTCGCAGCTAACTTAACTCGGAGTATAAAACAAAAAATATAAAATATAAGCTACAGCTGTGCAGGGTTGCGTGACAAATGTTTGTGACCCGTTTCATAGCAGTTTTTTTTTGTTTTTAAAATTTTAATCATCACTTTAAAATATTTATAATTTTGAAAATTTTAATCTGGAAAAATTTTTTATCGCAAATTATTTCTTGGTTATAAGTTCTAGTAGATTCAAGATTAATAAGAAGTTAGAATCAATTAAATGTAATTATTTTTATATTTGATTTGACTCTACTTGGAATGCATTTTGTTGGTGAATGAAAAACAAACTAATTACATCATAAAAACTTCGTATTTTTGAAAAAAAATTTAATTTCAAAAGTTTTCAAGTTTTAGGTTAGGATGGCACTGGTATTTCACTTAAAAACATTTGCTATGTCCAT
The DNA here is from genome assembly GCA_932074435.1 of Andricus kollari. Lineage (NCBI taxonomy): Eukaryota > Metazoa > Arthropoda > Insecta > Hymenoptera > Cynipidae > Andricus > Andricus kollari. Next base: position 1,414 of record CAKNWW010231481.1, read on the forward strand.
TACAAGTGATAATTTCATAAAAAGATATTAATTGTACATTCAACTGCTCATTAAAATACAATTAAAGTAATTAATTTTGATCGTCTTACCTTTTGCAACTTTTGTAGTTCTTATCGAACCAGAATCAGAGTCACTTGAAGAATTCAATACCTCTAAGGGATCCATTGATTTAAACGCAATTGTATACAATGCATATGATTAGATATTTAATTTCGAAAACGTAATGATGTTGAACTGACCATGAGTATAGACGACACACTCGGACGAAAAGAGAATTAATAGAGGCGCCCTTATTCGAATTCTGTTATAGGGCCAAGCGGAAATCAGATTTGCGTTACTTAATAAAAAAGGAAATTTATCCGGGCTTTATTCGGACCTGATCAGGGCCCTAAATACGAAATTGATCAGACTACCTTTCCTAATAATTAGGGCAATCTATCCGGACATTATTTGGACCTGATCAGGGCCGTAAATACGGCCTTTTATCAGATAGCTTTACTTATAAATAAGGGCACCTTATCCGGGCCTCATTTGTGCCTGATCAGGGCCGTTGTACACATTTTCAAATCAGGCAACCTTATCAGGGCCTAGTACGAGCCTTTTTTTAAATAAGGCTAAAAAAGGCATTTTCCGCACGGGCTATGCGTCTCAGGTTTCTGTCAACTTCATATTGTCAATATAAATTTCTAAAATACGTTTTCGAGATTATGATATTCTGTATTTTTCTTATTCAAATTATTTTTCGAAAACTCAGTAAAAAGAATATCATTTTTTCATAGTGTTAATTCTTGAAATGGAGATTCATAATATTTCGTATTAAGAATACTACTTTGTCGTCTTCGTGTTTTAGATACTCGTTTGATAATATTAAACTTCGGTTCTGTCATACGAATAAGTGTAATAAAACCTCGGTTTTCCCTATTTTGGAACGATATTATACTAAATTCTAATTAATTTTTTTTATTTATTCAAACAAAGGTCTCCCAGTGTAGAATAATAATTTAACATAAAGTAAAATAATAATGAACGCAAATGTTTTAAACTTATTATTTTACATTTCGTCTGCACCATTATTATTATTACTACTGTATATGTTAAATCATTAATGTGCATTAAAAATTCTGTATTTATTTATAATTTACAATTGCTTCCATTTTTCATTTCAAATAAAATGTGTTTGTCAGAAACGCATTTTCTTTGCGTATACGTAATTTAAGACAAATATCATACGGCAATAACCTGTCGAGGACCAGCAGAGGGAAAGCCTAGATTTTTCTAGCTAGAAAATCTGGCTGCGGCCTCATAAGAGCCAACATTTAGTTTAGGCATAAAGAGGCAGTTTCTTCCCGGGTAACCTTAAATGGAGCTTATTATTAAATGCTACTTTAAACATATTTTTAGTTAACAATATATAGTAGTTTTTATTACAGAAAATTTTTTAAGACGATTTTATTAAAAATTCTCTAGAATGCAAAAAAGACTTTTACAGGCAGCAAATCGATTGAATTCAATGTAATTTAATAAAGGAATTAAATGGTTAATTACAATTTTTATTTTTTCAATTTTGTTCAACTGTGATTCAAAAAATCAATATTATGCTATTCAAACAATTAATGTATTCAACACTTTTTCTGACGGTCTTAGAATCCAATCAATTTTTTTCTACTTTGTGAAATCCTAAATAATTCTGGCTATATGATACTGAATATGAGTATACCAAACATATCTTATTTAATTAAAACCGGAAGTGGGTCGTGACGAGCTTACAAAATTTTATCGCTAGAGTGGCCTTCACCGGTGCGGCATTTCTGTACACTGATATTATAAGAATGTGACTGATTAATGGAAAATTTCTAGTTCCATAAAGTTCACTAATGCAATACGTACTTCGCGGATATTAGGGTGGAAACCGGGAACTTCCAAATCGATGGGTGTGACTGCAGCATCAAGGCATCATCTGCGTTTCACTCTATCGATTTCATAGTGATGGAGACATAATTTTTTATCATTGAAAAGATTAATACATTTTAAAAATACGTTAAATAGAACAAAAAGATTTTTTCAATGTCCCTTTATATAGATATTCTTTACTTGTTGTATCAGAGCTATCAGAGTGATAAATAAAAGGGGATCTTGTAGTCAAAAATCTTAGCCAGGGAAAAATTTTGAGAAAAAGAAATAACGCAAAAAATGCCATTTTTATAGTGTAAACTTTTTAGAATTTTCTACTTGAACAATTTTAGAAAAGACTCTCGAATTAACGGAAAATAGTCCAAATTCGTTGAAGGGACTCGATATGCGCAGCATCGAAAATCAGTAGAAACATCTGTCCGTGGAGAGACCCGCGCAAGTGCACAAGAAGCGAATTCGTCCACCGTGGACTCGCCGATTGTGGTACTTATTAACGTTTTTAGAATACTTCAGGACTGATTTAGCGCCAATACGTAGGTTATTTTTACTCATTTCACAATAAGTGTCTTGTCATGAATGTCTGGGCGGAAGTGTGTCGCGGGGGAAGCCAAGTGTCTGACCAAGTATGATTTTTCCACTGCGGAAGTCGATGATAAAGGGACAACAACGTTTTCCCCTTCGGCAAAATATGATTGGAAGAAATAAATCGAAAAGAAAATTACAATTGGATTCACGAGCGAATTATTAACAATGTTTTTTTTTATTATGACATATTTAATATATTCGTGCCTATTAACAATGTATTATCGCTCATAATTATATTTAATGTAATATTTTTGAGAAATTATATAAATTAAGTTGCTTTTTGCAGAATTCGCAGGGGAATATCTAAAGAATGGTACAGCCATGAATCGATGTGCGGAGCCGCCGGACACAAGAAACGAAATTCGATTGGCACATCGGTGACGATTTTTTAAACAACAGGCATGGATATACAAAAGAAGTTCCTGTGCCCTCGCTTGGTGGATTATCTCGCCATAGTGGGGGCCAGGCCTTCACCGAATTCTCGACAGCCTGTACAGGTCAGTTATGGGTGCTTAAATTTGTTATTTTTTCTAGTTATACGTAGGTGATTAAGAACGTGTAATTGATTGGTTCTGCGCCATCTTTATTTGAGGCATGCAGAATTTCTATCTGCGCAGAAATTTTTGGGGCATAGTATTTAATTTTTTATTTGCAATAAATATCAAGCACAGATTATAGGATCCATTTCGGGTTATTATAAATTTCGCTTTGCGCAGTCCATATATTTCTTTTATTCCCAGACAATATCAAGCATGCGATTTTGGTATTAGTCAGTAATATCATTAGTTGATGTGCTTTGTACGGCTAATAATAAATATTTTACAGTTACTCAGTAACGATAGCAACAGAGAATCAATTTTATTTCGCTATCAATATAATCTAAAAACTAATTATTACTTGGTGAGCGTTTATCAATAATTAATAACAGTACACACATTTTATTTTTGCATTTAATACTTATTGAGTTTGATCAATTATTGCTAGGAGGCAATGTGGCATAAGTTGATACTACGTAAATTTAGGATATGTTGAATTTTTAGTCGATATTGAATATTAATTTTGAGAGCGTCCGGCGTAGTCAATCATGCGCTTTGACTGCGGACGCATAGTCAATTGTCCGTTTTATCTGTGAATCCATAGTAAAACCAGTGCTTTTCCTGGAAGTGCACAGTCGCTCCTATGTGCTTTATCTGTTGGTGCATAGTTCATCCTGCATTTTAACCATGGTTGCATATTCAGACACATGCTTTAACTATGGGTGGGTAGTCAATTCCGTGCTTTAAATCTGGATACATAGTCACTGCTATGTCTGTGCTTTAGCTTGTAGTGCATAGTAAATATTGCATTTTAACAATAGTTGTATAGTCAAACCCGCGCTTTAAATATGAATGCATAGTCACTAAACTATGTCCATGATTTAGCTGTTGGTGCATAGTTGATCTTGCATTTTAAGTATGGTTGCATAGTCAATCCTGCGCTTTTCAACTATGGATGTGTAATCAATGCTGTGCTTTATTTAGCAAGTGTATTGTCAATACTGTGCATTAACTGTGAGTGAATAGTCAATTCTTCAATTTAACTATCGATCCAAAGTGCATTCTGCGCTTTGACTGTGGTTGCATTGTTACTACTGCGCTTCAGTTGTGGATAAATAGTAGGGTGTCCTAAAAAAAAACAATATTTTTTGTTTTGTTCATGCACCACCTAAACTTGTCCCATTTAGTGACAAAATAAATGCATACTTTTCACTGTAAAAACTAGAGATCTCTTTTTTTACGGTATCATGTTTTGCGCGTCCTGTTTTTAAATAGGATAATTCCATCCTGTTATTCTCAATGTAAAAAAAGACGACTCTGGGTTCGTACCAGTGGCCTCATTTTAGTACCATTCGAGACTGTTTTTTTAGTTTTATTTTAATACTTGAAATTAGCCCTGAATTAATAGTTTCTTTTGCAGTCTTGCTTTATTTAAAAATAAGTTTATATTGCGGTCCTGGGGCCTAGACCGTCCTGATATAATTAAAACTATTAATTAAAATGTTTAAAAAAATCTTCAAGAAACATAATATCAAAAAAGGTTATCTTGTGCGATCGACTCATTAGAGACAATTATATAAGAAGGAAAAAAATGGGAAGAAAAGTTAAGGGACAACCAAACCAAGCTCACACTATTTTCCTTATTTTTCTCCGTCTTCTTTTTTACAATCGGGAATCAAAATGTTTCGAGGCTAATTTAGACCGCTTCATCAGAGGGAGATTTTGACAGGAAACTATGGGTAAATATTTTGGTGTCAATATCTGTAAAAATAATAAAGTAGGGATCACATATGAGGTCACGCATATTTCAGAGATTTTAGACACCACCTACCCCTTTTCACGCGCTTTTTCTTTGATTATAAACTTAAGTCATGTTTTAAACACACCCTGAAGTGTGACATCATATCTAAACCATGTAAACGCTCCCTAAGTGGTTGGCAGGAAATACAACTGATGATGCCAGATGCTGAAGAAAAAAATTGTACCCAAAGTTTAAAAAAATACTATCCCTAATCGTGAAAAACTACCCTTTATAGGGGTTAAATTTTAAAACATATTTTGCATTTTCTATTATACTATTCACGGTACCAAGCAATTCAATTATTAAAATATGCAAAAATTGCGTGTAAAATGTTCAAAATGCACAAATTGATATTTCAACCCTTATATAAAGGGCCAAGTTTTTTTTCGGCGCCTGGTACCGCCATCAGTTGTATTTCCTGCAAAACGCTTATTATCTTTAAGGAAATTATCGTTAATTAATAGTTATCATTATTTTAAGGCTGTTTAAGGTCCCATGACCTTAAATCGCATTTTTGCATTGGTTTACGCATTGGTTTTTTTTATCAAAGTCGATCTTGAGCTTATCTAACTCTGGGTACATAGTCGTCTTAGCGCTTTAAACATGGATGCAATTTGAAAATTTTTGAACGATATACCTATCTGTACTAATTTTTTTTTAGGTTCCAGAATTACTCCGAAGGTATCCAATTGAAGACCACAAAGACTTTCCTTTGCCCCGCGATATGGTTTATTTTTGTCAACCCGAGTATTGTAATAGTATCGGACCGAAACGTACAGCATTGCGAGAAGCGACATCTTTCACTTTCACCCTCACCGATAAAGATTGTGGTTCGTATTGAACATTAACTTTCTCTAATTGTAAAACTTGTTAATAAAAGCCAGATCTATATTTACGGTTCGGAGAAAAAACCGAATAACTAAATAAGTCTACATTACAAAGTCATCAATTTTTCACTCCAAAAAATGGAAAACAGGCGACATTTGAAAGAAATAAGTCTTGTTTTTTTATTTTCAATTTCAAAGTGGAATGATTAATTTTAGTATTTATTCTTTTATTTGTAGGAAGAACTCGTTATGGGACTTGCGTCAATTTCTATAGACCCATCGAAAGAATGGGTAATCATGCAACTGCCGGAAACGCTATTCGGAGGGATAAGCACAATACCAATTTTCGCAGGGAAAGCTGGAGGAAAAGCATGGAAAAAAGCTCAGATTCAGCGTTTTCAAGGTGAATTATAGTTGATAATTTATTTTTATATTGTAACAAACTAAACTTATCCAATGTCGCTGGACTGACTTATGGTTCTAGGGTCTAAACGAAAAGACGAAGACACCACTTGTCCAACTGAAGTGCCTACATATTTCGACCAAAATAGCGTATTTTCTGAAACGTGACAAAAAGTTAAAGATTATTGTTGTGTAATAGTGCATAGTCCACCGTATAGTATAAGCCACCGTACATAAAAATATGGGGGTTATATCTGGACTTATCTATCTTTTGTCTCTTCAATATTATTTTCTTTTAAACTTGCTATAAATAAGATTTTCGAGGAATAAGATAATCAAACAACCATATTTTGATGTCTGGTGGCAAGTGTATTGTTACACATATCGTAATTTCGACTTTTTTTTGCGTTTCTGAAAATAATTTACTTTCTGTGAAAATATTAATTTGAGTAGGACAAGCGGTGGTCTTAATATTTTTCTCAAAAGAATTTAAACCTGGGAAAGTGGTTAAGTTTTTTTTATAGAAATCTAAAATCGTGACTAAAAATGATATAAATTGAATGCAATTCTTGTTTCAAAAAGACCTTATCTCGAGATGTTCTGTGTAGTGACTATAGGAGCAGTGTGATAGGACCTAGTGATTCCGAGAAAGATTGTCCAAGCCGCGGGGACTCAGATACTCCTCATGCCCCTCACGCTCCCAGGTTGGGTGTTACTGCACCGAGTGGAGACAGCGAAAGTGGCGGCAGTCATTCTCCGTCCCCCAGGGCTTCTCGCAGACGTCAGGTAAGGGGCCATTAAAAAAATAATTGACGCCTATAGGGGGAGGGATCTTTATTATTACGCTCACGCTAAAGTTGAATACATTTATTATATAAAAACGTTACTTAGTTGATGTAACAGGACTGGGGGAGGGTGGTCAAAATTATCAGAAAAAACTTAACGTATTTTTTTTAATGGGCGCCAAGAATAATTTTGAAAAAATAGTGTAGAGTTGCACTATTGGGTAGATTTTTAAGGTGTCTCTTATAATACATTTTGCAATTTGCGTGCTCGAAAAAATGTTATCTTAATAATGTAAAAATAGTAGCGGATCAGGGGGGCCAAGTTCAGAGGTTGATTGTATAGAAGTGGCAACTACACAGCAAAATCTAGAGTCCCCATTTTGTTTTAGGTTTCAGCTCACTTTCTTACGCAATATTTATAAACCACAGCTATGTTCATTGTCATGATCAATGTCAAAAATGAAAAACAATTGAATTGTTTTCAATGTTCTTATCGCTGAAAACGAATCAATTGTGGTTCAGTTTTGTTTCAATAAGTTTAACGCCGTATTTTTTTGTTGTTAAAAATGATAATGAAACTTTGTTTCTTTCTGCGTGGGCGTAGTCAGTAGGCGTACTTACGGGTGAATGTACGGTGTTTTAATAAGTGATTAGGGGTGTGTGTAATCGGTATAGGTAAAGAATATTTGAAAAAAATGGTGATGTGCTCCCCTGGAAGTCATTGTCATGGTGTAGTGCGCGTGGTAATTAACGTAACTATAATGTGTGTGTAAATGTAATTAATTATAATGTGCCAAATATTATATTACAGAGAATACGAAATCTCTCCCTGACGTCTCTCTGCATCATCTCCCATCACCCTTTTTTCACGATGTTTCGAGAATGCCTGTTTGTTTTGAAGAAGCTAATCGACGCTTGTAATGAAACCTCCACGCCTCATAGATGCGGAGCATCAAAGCAGACTACCAGGTATCCATCTTTTTTTATCTTTTTTTGTTACAATAGTGCAATTATTTTCTACTATTTAAAATTGTTTCTTTTTAATGCAACTGCAATTATTTTACAGAGAATCTTTGTGGACTGTATTGACTGGTCTGAGTTTTGAGGGAGCATCATCCATAGTTCTTCACGACATTAGAGAAATTGAAACGTGGATTTTGCGCTTATTAAGTGCCCCAGTTCCAGTTCCATCGAAAACTAGAGTTGAAGTTGAAATTCTTTCTCCCAGTATTCAGCCCCCTCTTTGTTTTGCCCTTCCGGACCATACCAGGTTTTCCTTAGTTGACTTCCCACTTCATCTGCCTCTGGAATTGCTTGGTGTCGACATTTGTCTCAAAGTGATGGCTCTGATTTTACTCGAGCACAAGGTACTATTTAAAAAAGTATTATATTTGATAAGGGAAATTTGGAACCTAATTTTTTTTGTAAACTTTCTTTTCAGATTGTATTACAATCACGAGATTACAACGCCTTATCGATGTCGGTGATGGCTTTCGTTACGATGATATATCCCCTGGAATATATGTTTCCAACGATTCCGCTATTACCAACCTGTATGAGTGATGCAGAACAATTACTTCTGAGTCCTACTCCGTTTGTAATTGGAATACCAGCATCCTTCTTTTTATACAAGAAGAATTTCAAAATGCCCGGCGACATTTGGCTCGTGGACTTGGATAGCAGTAAAATCACTCCGCCTTCCAGATACAACGATGTCCTGCCTCCGTTACCAGAACCGGAGGGAACGATCTTGAAGAATCACTTGAAACAGGTCCATTTTAAGTGCAATACTAATCATTTCCGACAAAAATAACTAAATTGTCTCTACTACTTTTTGATAAATTGCTAAGTGTTAACAATATGTTTTTGGCGAAACAGAATACTCATTATAGGGAATAAAACAATGAAAAAATATTCTTACATCAAACTATTGAGAATTAAAAAATATCAAATATAGATTTCAAAGTTACAAATTTATTTATTAAATAATAAATTTAATTACAAGACAAGAATGGTTTGTCAGCAGAATATAGAATAGTTAAGAATGAGTGTTTCCATTTTTTTTCTACCTGCAAGTCTGATATATATATATGTTATTGTTTCCCCTGAACTAATTCCATGATGGAATATATTTTTCTGCCTTTAAACTTGCTCTTGTCTTTATTTTGTTTTTCATTAAACTCGTTTCAATTCTACAGCGAACCCTCTACCGCGGTTACTAACTTTAACTTTCTTCTAATCTTCCGCTGCTCATTTGCCTCCACAGGCAATGCAACTCATGGACCAAGCTGGCTCTGGTGTAAATATCCTAACCTGATAAAGTAATCATTGTTGCATGAAACTTTTCGCATATTTTGCAAGAGAGGATTTATTTTTAGTGTCTTTAAATTGACATTATATTGCTTTGCACGAAGACCTAGATGAATGATATTTAGATTTTCTTTTGTTTTAAACAACGCATGATGGAATAAGATTTTTATTTCAGAAAACGAAAACTTTATTTCGTAAAACTTTGTTCTCAACTTGAATAAATGTTCTACTTTATAACAAAACATCATTAATTCAATAGTAGTTACATTAGGCGTCATATAAACAAATATTGACGATGTCTTTCTCATGTAGTGTTAAATACCTCATGAGCACGTAAAAATGCAATAGCGGCTAAAAAAAGTTGTTGTAGTTATTTGGGTTAAAGCTAGAAAGAAAAATAGAAATACCTTGAAAGCAACAATATCCAGAAGTACGTCTTGATCAGAATTTTTTTAAAGGCTATGGGCAGCATGACACTTCCCCAGTCACATCCGTATCCACCACAGACCGGAACTATACAATCCTTTCAAGTTCCGAGTAGAAGAGAGAGTACTACATCGCATCATTCCACTTTAAGGTAAATATTTTACAGAGAAAGAGCATTGAAAAAAATGTAAAGACTTAGCTACTGTAACTCTGAGCGTGGATGTTGGAGAAAGACGTCCCACATCCGAAATAATGAAGCACCTTTTAGGATACTTTATTCTTTTATTTAGGATGTGAGACGTCGTACTATAGAACTGTATTGTCGTTTTGAAGCTGACAACTTGACAGGATAATTCGTAATCCCACGAACTTCTAAACGACAGTGCAAGAAGTACAAGATCATTAAAACACTTTTTTGCAGCGTATCATCTGCGAAACACAGGCCAAGTATGGACCTAAGTTCTTCAACTCACAATAGTCCAGTAGGTTCTCCCGGTACAGCAAGTCCACGGCGTCCTTCAGTAGCGCCTTCTGCTGGATCTGGTTCTTCACCTCAGCGGCCCATGGTCCAATCCACAGCTCCATTCAACCCATTTATCTATGGTAGCGACGTCGACTCAGTGGATATTGCGACAAGAGTAGCGATGGTGCGCTTCTTCAACTCCCAGAACCTGCTAGCCAACTTTACAGAGCATACAAGAACTCTTCGGCTTTACCCTCGACCAGTTGTCGCCTTTCAGATTAATTCTTTTCTCCGCTCAAGACCAAGAGCAAGCCAATTCTTAAACGAATTTGCCAGAACTCAAGCAGTTGAATTCCTCGCAGAATGGAGTCTCATGCCCAACAATGTCGCGTTTTTGAGGGTCCAGACTGGAGTCTTTGATCCAGCTCAGATTGGAGATAAGCCTAGGTGGTATGCAAGTGGATTAGAGCCTATACATTTCTCAGTTTGGGATTCTGGAAGTTCACTTGCGAATGCTTTAAAGGCGATGAAGGAACATGAAAATCAACCAACTGACGAAAGCGGTTCTGATTCTGAGGGCGCTGAAAGCACTAGTTCCTCGTATTCTTCACTAAGTGATTTCGTCTCAGAAATGGCCTCCTCTGATTTATCACCGAGTAAGTTTCATAGTTTGATAATTTGATAATTCGGTTGATTTCAACATGAAAATAAATAACTTTATGGACTTTACAGTGAATCAGTCCCATCCAATGGCTCTCGCTGTAGACCCCAAGAACCTTTACAACCCTCCGAGTTCCTTGCAATATCCTGGTGTAGAAGAGGATTCGCCAGCTCGAGCTGAGAGTCCACCTAGCACTTCCTCCAGTCACAGTGATTTAAGCAGTCCGAGTTTCAACCGAGACTCTGAGTTTGAGTTAAACCCGAAAGCTGTCGAGGGGTCTCAAATCACCAAGAGCGACAATGTGAGTCATTTTTTAGGACAATTTTACCAAAAACTTTTGTCTAAACTACCGTTATGAAATATTTCAAATAAAATTTTCAAATTTCCCTCTCTAATGTGACAGAACAATAAAGCTAGCTTAAATACTGTAAATAGCTGTAAATCTGAGATTTTCAAGTTTTGAAAAAGCATTTGTGTAACAGCTTGTGTGACATTACACGACAATGGTAGCTCTTCGCTCTCCTAACTTTTGTTATCATCTCTGTAATTTCTGTCTTCCTCAATTTTCCAAAAGCAGTTTTAGTAGATGGAAAGTAAAAATCAATTGTTTTTAAAACGGAATCGTGATCATGATTGCTTTTAAACTTTTGGCTGGTTGGGAAAGAATGCTTGATGCTTTTTGTCTAACGTTGTGAGACTTCGCTAATAGAGCGGTGACGGTAAACCCATAGGATAAGACGGAGGGAGGTAGCTTTGAGTCAGACTCAGCGTCAACGACAACGACACCTCGCACAATCCTGAGCGCACAAAGTACAATAGGCCAATATGGAATTGGCACGGCATCCTTACCAACCCCTTCGCACAGCGACTCTGATCGTCCCACCACTCCCCACAGGACTTTTCGCCTTAATAGATCTATCACTCCAGTGAGTCAGTCCTCTCGTGCCTGTCTCATTCCAAACCCTGCATATATATTTCTCTCCGATTCTACTCTATTTTTGCATCATCTTTTCATCGCACGATTTGGTTCTGTTCCCTGAAAACCACTGAGAGAATGGTGCGCATACATTTTGCTATATACATCCAAACGTCGATATGTTTCACTACAGCACGGAGACAAATGCGTATTTAGGAACAAAATTTGAGCACCGGAAATTTAAAAGTGAATCTCATACATCCAGGACTGTGTTCAGAAAATTAGGACTGAGAACTGGTAATTAAGGAATCGGGATCCATGATGAATATTTCGAGCCTCTTTTCCAACTGAGTCGGGACTGATTCCTGAACTGTAGGCAGCCACTGCAGCTGCCACTGCAGGCAGCACTCTCCTTCTGAATGGAGCGCTGGGCGCACAGTACTCTTCTGGCAAAATTCATCCTGAATCCGATTTGCTCGAAATAAAGGACTCAGTCCCTATTTTTCGAATTCCATTTTTCTCCGTGGTGGTCTAGCATTTATCAAGAATCACGGGTTCAATAACTTGAAATTAATCAGTTTACGGGAATTCGAACTAATTTTGGGGAATACGAATACATGAAATGTGACCCCAGCCTCCCTCATCTGTTGAAATGTTCGAGGTCGAAAGCTACACCGAAAATAATGCATAGTAATAAAAACATAAAATATAATATACAATATAATAT
>CAKNWW010231486.1:0-10458 GCA_932074435.1 Andricus kollari
ATCTACTATCATAGACAGATAAATTCAAAACTCAACTGCGATCAAACCGTTTAATAAACTCGAGCAAAAGTTTTTCCCCCTAAATCGACATTTCATCAGTTTCCCTACAGACACTCTCGCCATCTGACAGTTAAACTCTTAGTTTCAGTATAAATTCATTTATTTTCAATCGCATGGAAACAAGTGGAATTCATCACTCAGGAATTGCCAATTTTGGACAAGAGATGGCGCCAGGCTGTTTCCGTGGCCGTACTCAATAGCATCAGTGCTTTAATAATGACTTTGTACAAAGTAGTTTTATTTTTAATACTAAGCTTACTTCTTCTACAGATTCTACAATATAATAATCATATCATTTTGGTCACTTTTCCTTTAATCGCTTTTACATGCGCAGTAGAGCTCAGTCTATAATGCAATATTAAGCCAAGGTGTAGCACTTGTAACCTTGGTTCAATAATTTTATCACCCATTATGAATTCTGGTATTTTTTCTTTCTTATCTTTATGTGTAAAAATAATTAATTGAGTACACCTATCATTCGTGATACATCATTAATATAGAAAATAAATAGGACTGGACCCAGTATTGAACCTTACGGGACTCCCGTCTTGATGTCCTGCGTTCTTTAGATCTTACTCCATTTACAGAGACCACAAATTTTCTATTTCAGATATAATTTTGGACAATTTTAATAATGTATGTTGGTAGTTTATACTTTTTTAATTCTTAGATCAAGCCTTCGTGCCAAGCGGTGTCAAAAGCCTTCTCCAGATCAAGGATCAACATTGCTGTAGATATTTCTTACATTCTCATTCATGAGAGTGTAATGTAATCGTCCAAATTTTCGATCTCTGGTTTTTAACGTATCTTTACGTTTCAGCACTCACAGATACCGAAAATCATAAAAAATGTTCGATGTCTGTATGTATGTCTGTATGTTTGATAAACTTTTTAATGGTCCCAAAATGAAGTTCAAGTTCGTTAACCAGATATTTCCAACCAAAATAAAAAATTGTAGAGCTTTTTCAAAATTTGAAAAAAAGATTTAAGTTTATTTTAGAAGGGAGAGAGTCCTGAAAATTATCATAATAAAATTTTTTATTTCGATAAAAATTCAAAAAGTTACATACTTTTCAACATTTTTAAAATTTCCAAAAAATAAAAATTTCTGATAGACTAAAAAATATCAATCAAAATTTTTTCTAGATATGAAATATATTTCGAAACTATCCTCATAAAATTTGTTCATTCGATCAAAATTCAAAAAGTAAGAGCATTTTCAATTTTGGAAACAACATTTTCCGTTTCATTTTGTTAGATGGTTTTATTTTTTCAAAAGCAATCATCTGTATAGCCTAGGTGTTGAGCACGAAGCGCGAATATCGCAATGAGAATGCAATCGTCAAGGCCGTAGGTGCTTTGAGAACCCTCTTTAAAGTCAAATTGAAAAAAACATGTTTAATTTCACTTTATGATTGTAGTTTATGAGGGGTTTGAATCCCAGTTTTTTATTTGCGCGCTCAAACTGGGCGCATTTTCAGGGCAGCTGAGAATAAAAATTAGTGCAAAGTAAGGAGAAAATATTAATGTCATCATGAAAAATAAAAATTGTAGATTATTTTGCAATATCTGAATAAGCAGTACCAGATCGAGGTACAGAAGTAAATATAATATACATTAGATATGATAGTGTTGAAAATAATGTAGAAAAGTTCACATTTTTGACAAAATCGAGTGCGAAGCACGAGATGTGTGATAAGAATGTGTTCGTTAAAGCCGAACGAGCTTTAACAAAAGAGAATTCACATTCATCAAATTACAGTTGTTAACGCTTTGACCTTTCATTTTAAAAGGTCTGTGCACAAATGTGTGGAAAATACGAAGACCGAGCGCGTAGCGCGAGGTAAAAACATTATCGAGCGCGAGATGAATATATTTTCGAGCGCGAAGCGCAAGAACCATCAGTCGCGCGTCCTAGGCGCGCTTAAGCTTGCGAGCCGCGCGGAATGAAAATGTGCCCGCCCAGCGGGCATATTTTTAAATTAAAGTTTGCACTAATAAAGTTGGTTACCCTTACCAAATTGTTCAATAATTAGTATTTTATTTTTTTCTTCAAAACTGTTTATCCTGATATATATAATTTTTTCGAATAATTTGCCCAGAGTAGGCAAAAGACTAATTGGTCTATAGCTTGTAGGAAAGAGTTTGGCCTTTCCTGCCTTATGCAAAGGAAGAACATTTGCAATTTTCCAGACTTCTGGATCAACATCAGGCACGAATTAAAAAGATATGTTAGTAGTACAAAGGCTTTCTTCGGCAAATTTTTTAAGATAATATTTTGTATCCCATTTAGGCCTGAAGCCATCCTGGATCCAGTCCTGAGTATTGCTTTCTTAATTTCACTCGGCTTAACCAGATCCATGTCTTCTTTACTAATACTTTCGTTTTTAATCTGTCTATACTCAGCGTTGACCAACTTCTCGGTGACATCATCCCCCAAGTTAGCTGTTAAGTGATGTACCCTCTCATAGTGCTCAGGCAGAACATTTGCTTCATCATTATCTTCCACCGACGCGTATGATTTTTATTTTTCTACATGATCCATTTCAATTTTATGATACAAATTATTATTATATTAATATTTTGTTCAATTTAAAGCAATATAATCAATAAGAAATTTAAGTAGCACCAGAAGATAAGTTTGGATTCGTGTATTTGAGCCTCATAAAGTTGAAAAAAGCATTTTTTTCTTCTTGTCTTCATTAGACATCCCTGGCGAAAGTATCGGATAGGAATTCATTCCGAACCATTCCGAATCATTTCGGAATCTGTATCCGAATCAATCCGAGTTAATTCGAACCAATCCGAAATTTTTTTACATTTCGTTCAATCCAACTCGGTCAAAAATTAATCCGACTCAATCCGGTTCAATCTGAACTTCCAATCCGAATAAATCCGAAACAAATTTTCAATCCGAATGAATCCGCAGTCGGATTGACCTAAAAAGATTTTCAATCCGAATGAATCCAATTTAATCCGAACTCGGATTCAATCGAATTGAATCCGGATTTGTTCGTTTTGGAGTTCGGATTGAACCGGATTTAGTCGGATTAATTTTTAAACGATTTGGGTCAAACGAAATGTAGAACTTTTTTCGGATTGGTTCGGATACAGATTCCGGAATGATTCGGATTGGTTCGGAAGGAAAACCTATCCGATACTTTCACCAGGGATATCATCATATCTTTAAAAAATAATTACTTTCTAACCGGATGCTACTACTTTCTTTTACTTAAATATAATAACACATGTGAGGAACAAGTTAAAATAAGTTATTATACCCAATTTATATCCAAATGATGAATTATCATCGTCGTTATTATAGAACACATAACCTAAAATTACGTTATGTTCCGTATATCACTCATTTATATTATTTTAAGTCAAATCTCACTTTCTACTTAATTAAGGTATGTTTATGTGAAGTGTCCTAAAACGCACTTAAAAATAGAAAATTCTCCACTTTTCAAGGATATGTGTCCGCATTGTATTTATCGTAAAAACTGGATGGAAGCCACTTTTTTGTACGTTGTGAAAGGGTCTGAAATTTTTACAGAAAACGTAATTCATGCTCGTATTCCTTTATAATATATTTTAAATTTAGTTTCTAAAGTGCGACTACCTAGCCATGCTCAACCCTCCCCATAAATAATAATAAAAAACAAACCATTTTACACGAAAAGAATACACTGGATGACGATTCCATCAATGTATAATTGATATTTGTTCCAAATTTATAACAAGTTCAATGTGCACAATTTTTTTGTTCTTTCTTAAAATGTCTACTCTAACTATTTTTGCAGATACTGACTCTAAGTTCTTCGAAATAATTTCAAAATAAATTAAAAACCCTTCGCATCGCATGTATATACGAGGTAAAGTGATCCTGTTGTTGCCTCCATATTGCCTATCACGTGACACTGTGACGTCATGATTTCAGATCCCAATTATCTTTAATATCTAGATCTTGTAATTTCTTATCCCAATTAGAGTTTTCAAATTTAACAATTTCTCTATTAATTTTATTAGCTAGTCTATTTTTTATCTTCCTGATTTCATCACTATTAACTCTCTGGTAAATTTTGCGTAAAGCATTTTATAAGTTTTTTAATGTATTGTGGTAAAGGTTTATGTTTATCACTCATCACTGTTTTAGGTTTCGAGAGGGCCATAGCTTTGTTGATGACACCGTGCAGTGTGTCAACGCAGGCATATCTATTCTAATTTCATCGTTTATGTACTCTTTATTAATAATTTCCCTAAACTTGGGCCAGTCGGCCATTTTATAATTCAGAAAATTACGCGTTTGAATTTCAAAACCTGGCTTGCCATCTAGGACAATTTTTATCGGATTATGATCTGAGGACAGCTCATCAATAACTGTTAAATCTATATCACAATGTAAGTTCTTGGCAAGGCCAATATGAACGACGCTCGGTTTCGCATTGCAATATGGATGGAGCGAAAAATTATCTGGTCTTAAGATTTTTAACATATTTCTACTAGCATAGTCCTACAATATTTTGCCGTTTGCATTACCCTGAAAACATTTCCATGCCATATTTTTATCGTTTAAATCGCCATAAAGTAAGACTTTATTCCCTACTTTGAATATGAGATTCAAATTCTCTGAGTCTATAGTTTCTTTTGTGATGGATTATATGCAAATACAATTACTAAGCTGTCCATCATTTTAATTGCAACAGCCTTAATATTTTTGGTATTTATATCTACCTCACTGTATCTTATTGACATCTTAATTAAAATGAGGACTCCTCCCCCCACTCTACCATTTGATCTATCTTTACGGATTTTATTGTAGACAGGCACATATATGTTTGCTCTAGGCGTTAATTTAGTCTCATTTATGAGCATAATATCTATTTTATGTTCCCTCAAGAAGTCTTTTATTTCACTCAAATTATTACGCATACTACTCGCATCCCAATGCGCAACATTTAATAAACTAGTTCTCGACCTAATCACTGCCATGGGAAATAATATTTGAGAATACTTCTATCCTTTCTAGGTCATTTTTACATGAAATTAATCTCGCATTTAACAATTTTACCAACCTCAGCATCCTCACTATATTGGACGAGTTATTCAGACTTTGAAGTTCCTCGGTGAGCTCGCAGAAATCCGAATACTGTTGTGAGTCTATTTCCTTGCCTCTTCCTCCTCCTATGTGCTTGGCTGCTCAATTGGTTGTAAGCACCTCGCCCTTCTGTTTACCTCATATGTACTTGGCTGCTCCGTGTGTTGTAAGCACCTTTGGGGTCGTGGACTTTATCGGTGAAAAACTTTTATGTGTTCTCTGGAGGGGCTCCTCCCTTGTGTGACGCCTCACTTCATATGTCTTTTTACTTATAAAAGAGTCCACTTTTTCAAGATGTTTTAAATAAGTTTCACATTTCGAGAAGTTTGCTGGGTGTGCTCCCATACAGTTGACACACTCTACCGATTGTTCTTTAGTTTTTATGCACATACTAGTGAGATGATCACCAATACACTTTAAACACTTTCGTCGGTTTTTACAAAAAGACGTCCCATGCCCGAACTTCTGACATCTTCTACACTGTGTGTACGTGTGGTATTTTTAACCATTTCCCAGCATATTCGGACTCAGCATAGATATCGGATAATCTTCAATTTTTGTATGTCCGCATCCGCTCTGAGAACTACCGAAAAATTCGGGTGGTACACTTTTACACTTTTCACTTGCGGTCACCTTTTTGGTCCGGTTTGCGACTTTTTAATAGGGTCACTTGAGTGCATCCTACGTCCAGAGCCATCATCTCGTCGAAGATCTCTCCAACTGGTATGTCTGGTAGTCCCTTTTGAATAAAGTGACCATTCGTCCTGTATTTCGCAGGCAAGTCCCGAATTTGAGCCATATGTGTGCTGCGAAGGTAAATGTCCTGCAAAACGTACTGAAAAAGACGATTTTTTTCCGCACGTCCCACAAGAGAGTTTTTTTTTCTACTTCGAGGCTTCTGAGTTTCACTTTAGGTTCTCAACCAATCAAATTTCTTTGTCGAGTTCCCGTTTTACAGTATTATAATCTTCCAGTGTGTCCGTGCGAACTGAATGTCATTCCTTCGTTATTGCGACTTTTACATTTTTGCTGATCGTATAGCCTTTTCTTTTCTTTATCGTCCCCGTATAGTCTTCAATAGCCCTTGTGATAACAATAGGCGGTATATTTATTTTTTTGCCTTCGCGTCATTTTCGTAATTAGGGCTTTCTTTGGCACATTCATCATCCATTTCCGCGTCGACGTTTGCGTTTTTGCGCTTAAGGGTTTCCGCCTCATCCTCCGAGCGTGCTTGAAACCGATTTGATGTTGGAACTGCTTCTCCGGAAGATTTTGGTCTTTTGTCTTCTCTCATCATCTCTAATCCTCCGTGGTATCAATCATAATCACTTGGGTTCTAACTTCTAATCACAGAATACAAAATGTTGATGATAATTGAATTCATATGATTTCTTGGTCTCGCAGTCCGTACTTTTTATCACTTCGCTTCGGCGGAGGCGCGTCAATCGCAACGCAGGCGAGTGAGGGTTCACTAGCGAGGATCGTTTCGTCGATAACGATGGCCCTAGTAGCAAGATAACTGCAGACTGACGCCAGCTAGACGTCAGAAAAAGAAGAATCTGTTTGCAGCCTGGCGCTCGGCTGGTTCCGCTTTGGCGAGCTGTCCTGGCGCCAGAGTCTGGTATAGCAGATCCTGGCCCAGACTGGTTATGATATACACCAGACAAAATGAAAATAACGTAAAGTGGTACTAAATAGGTTTCTGTAATAGTTTTACACTATATTTCAGTCCTTCCTAGGAGAATATACTGCGGAGACGTCATTACATTTCAGGTGAGACACACTGAAATATTACAAAGATAACCCCTTGTTGTATAAGCCTATTGCATGTTTGGGGATACTTGTGCATCGTTCAGATTTCCGATTGCTAGATTTTCAATTTCATTAATTAATTTCTACATTAATTACTAGTGTTCAAACTAAATACCAGAATCTGGTTCCTTTATTCACCAGATTCTGTTTATCGTCTGGTCTGATCATTTCTTCCGCCAGTCTGGTCGACTAGAGGGAGCAGATGCTGAGTCAAACTCTGGCCTCTGTCATACAAGCCAGACGTTGCTACCCTTTTTTCTAACGTATCATGGGGGGCGGGCAGGCACCGCTATAACTGGTCACAGAATTTTAAAAAATCGATAGCTTGAAAACTGTTCTAATTAAATATAAGCAAATAAAGTAACAAAATTGGCTATTTCAGCTGCATGAATTTTTATCTTGAGAAAAAATGCTAGGTGTTGAACATTAACGTTTTTTAGTGCGAAAAAGTTAACTTCGACGTTTGGTGTGCTTCAAATTACCACTCAAATTTCACGTGGTTTTCCTCGATTTTCACGTCTATTTTCTACTTACGCGAAAAATCTTCTGTTTCACTGAATGAATTCGACAATAAGTTTATATTAAAATTTAAAGCGGGATATAAGTAATATTTAATTTTTCTAATTTTTAATATCAATATCAATTGCGTATTTTTTTAATCAGAAGAATTAAGCTAGAATTAACAATATTTATAGAAAAAATGTCTACTAGGTAGCGAGCGATTCAGACATTTGTTTATAGAAATTGTTCATTAAAAATACACCAATTATTTTGTATTGACTCAAATTCTGCTTTATACATTAACTTATTACCGAATGATTACAGCGAAAAGGCAGATTTTTTAATGTAGCA
The DNA here is from genome assembly GCA_932074435.1 of Andricus kollari. Classification (NCBI taxonomy): domain Eukaryota; kingdom Metazoa; phylum Arthropoda; class Insecta; order Hymenoptera; family Cynipidae; genus Andricus; species Andricus kollari. The sequence continues at coordinate 7,823 of CAKNWW010231486.1, forward strand.
ATGATGAATATAAGTTTTTTTTTATAATAATCATAAATTAATTTTTGATAAATTTGAGGTTAATCATCACAATTAAGTTGATTCCAAAAATAATTCAAGAAAATATAAAAGGGGACCTAGAGTATGAGGTGGAATCCGAACCACTATAACCTCGGTAAAAGTACAAAGAAACATCATTTCCCAGCGAAGCTCATCTAGTTAATTTAAAATTCAGGAAAAATAAACAGAAATGGTGTGTCAATATACATATTTATTGCGAATTACTACATTATACCGCTAAAAAGAGGAAACATCCTCTCAGCTTAATAATGAACGTTCAGAACGTTATAGACAAATATCGCTCATGACTTCTATCTCCTTTATAATACTTCGGATCATTTTTAAAATTTCACAAAACAAACGCATTGCGTCTGTATATCTCACTATATACAGATCTAAAAAATATTATACTTGTAAAAATACTACGTTTTTTATTTTCCAACACTATCAGCATTGCTTTACAAACAAATGTGTTCTAATAAAGCAGTCAAACTACTCGAAATGCATTCGAAATTTATTCTAATGGAATGTTGACGAAATTAAATTATGAAAGACAAAGGCCAGAATATTGCAGATCTTGTCAATTATACATAAATATACATAAAACTAAAATAAATATTACAATTATAGAATCGCAGTGGCAAAAAAGCGCTAACCTGACTGGTGGCATAAATAAGGTTTATACATAATCTAATGAAAACCTATTATCACGAATATTACAATCTACCCTGTTAGTTTATTTATTTATATTAATTATTTCTAACTCTCTAATTCAGACAGCTTCGTCCAATGGTTTCAGGTAGTTTTACAAAATTCTTTTCTCCATCCCTATGGAAGCGGCGATTTTCACAACTAAACTCTTAAATCGAATATACAGTATACTTACGATGTATTGTAATCCACATTAGACGCAAAAACATAACATAATCAACTTTATCCCTAAATTTATATACGCAACTAAGTACAGAATTGGTCGGAAATGGATCGATTAAAAAGCGATTTTATATTCTCGTATGGTTAAAATTATTGAAGATTTCTTACATGTATTTTAACTAAAATTAGAAATCGTCAAAATCTGTTAAACCGCATATATAATAATGAATAAAAATAAAAAGAAACCCACACATAATATATTCTATTAAAAAATAAATCGAAGTACGTGATGATATAGATAAAAGTAAGAATTAAAAGCAAAACTGATTCAAAAATAAGTTATTAAAAATATTAAAAAGATATTCGGTGTGAACATCGGTGAACTGTGGCTACGCGGCGCATATGTGGGGGAAAGCGGCGCACTCTTAATTCTGTATTTAAAGAGCAATATTGCGTCTTCTAGGTTTTGCAAATTAATTTTTAATATTTTTAGTTGCAAGCTTCTCCATTTTTTATCTAGAAGAAGCATATAACGCATTCAGAAATGCAGAATCAAGGTTGCGCCCCCCCCCCCCCCGGGCGTCACTTAACCCTAGTTTACGGTACTCACATAACTTTGTTGATAGTGTGGGGCACATTAGAATACATTACATGCATGCTGCTAGCGCCACCAATGTTGTTGGACGGAATTTTCTGTTATATAAACGTACACTGAGATTCATATATGCCTTCCATCCGTTCTGAAGTTAGGCTTCAAAAGAATATGAATTTCTATATAAATTGCAGGGACCAATTGACTATTTACGTAGGAAGTCATTTATTAATCGCAGTGCACACATAAAACACGCTCCGTTTCTCAGACTGTGTAAGTGACGCCCGTAACGAATAGCCAATATAAAATTATTAATAATTGTTCTAGAATTCTTTTTTTTTGCTAGAAGTTTTCTGAATAAATGTTAAGGGCTCTCGCCCCCTTGATATAACTTCAAATTAAAGGATGTTTTATCGAAGCAGGAAAAGTAGAACCAGAATTAATCTCAATGCATTTTGGAAGAGGCAGCAATATTTTTTTTCAGAAAAAATGAGGTTGGATCAAAATTATTTGTCAAATAATAGTTATTTTACATATTGTGTTTTTATTTAATCTTACTAAACAATTGTAATTTTTAGCTAATATTATTTTAAACAAATTTTAATCATTTTTTTTAGAAACTGTAGACTAATAAAATATGTATTTAACAAATCCTAGAAAAAATATTTTTAATAAAATCCAACCAAGAGAATTGTAAATTATGTTACAACGAACAAACCGAGATAATGTTTATTAGGATTAGATGAAAAGTATATTTGTCTAGTAAAATTAAAGAAAACCACAAAATATCAAATAACTATTATTAGACAAATAATTTTAACACAACTAATTTTTTTGGAGAAATGTATTACTGCCTCTTCCAAAATGCATTGAAAAATATTTTATTTGTATTATTCCTGCTCTTATATACTGCTCTCTGCTAAAAAAAAGCGACTATTTCTGTAGATAAGATATTTTAGGTAGTTTATCAGCTACGCCCGCAATAGGATAACTGAAAAGGATTAAAAATTAATTTGTTTAAATATTGCATATACAGATTCAAAAGTTAGAAATTCAGAATCGACGGGTTTCGACGATTTCAAGTATTTAGAAATTTTCCTAAAAACTTTAAAATTAGGATAAATATAATGTA